>PVJH01032278.1:0-22826 GCA_004026705.1 Nesogale talazaci | reverse complement strand
CAACTGGACCTTGTGTCTAAAAGATTAACGCTTACCCCCCAAATGCCACAAGGACTCTAAAATTACCTTAGACAATCCTGGTGTAGTGAATTATGCATTAGGTTGCAAGTTCAGCAGTTTAAACTCACTAGTCATTCTATGGGAGAAAGAAGGGACTTTCTACTCCTATAGAGAAGTACACTCACAGAAATCCACAAGGGCATTTCTACGAATCAACTGGATGAGGTGACTTTTAAAAAAATTGGGGTATATTTTTGGGGGTCAAGGGGAGACTTTCTAAAATTATCTATTTATATTAGTCCAGGAGAGACTGCTTTACAAGATAACTAAGCAGTATTTTATTGAATTTCACCATTTGACATTTTTCTTTTTCTATCATTTTATTGGCAGCTCATGCAGCTCTTAACACACTCCATCCACTGTGTCAATCACATTCAGACACTTGTTGACATCATCATTTTCAAAACATTTTCTTTTTGCTTGAACCCTTGGTATCAGGTCCTCAATTTCCCCTCCCTCCCTCATGAACCCTTGATAACTTATAAGTTATTATTATTTTGTCATGTCTTGCACTGATCAATCTCTCTCTTCACCTACTTTTCTGTTGTCCACCCCCTTGGGAGGGGGTTATATGTAGATCATTGTGATTCGTTTTCCCTTTCTTCTCTGACCTCCCCTTCCCCTTCTGGTATTGCTACTTCTATTCAATAATGAGAGGTTTATCTGAGGGGTTGATCGGTCTTGGATTCCTCGTGTTTCCAGCTCTTATCTGAACCCATGTACATACTGTGATCTAGCCAGATTTATAAGGTAGATTTGGGGTCATGATAGTGGGGTGGGGGTAAGCATTAAAGAACTAGAGGAAAGTTGTATATTTCATCAGTGCTATACTGTACCCTGACTGACTCATCTCTTCCTTGTGACCCTTCTCTAAAGGGATGCCCAATTGTCTACAAATGGTCTTTGGGTCTCCACTCTGAACTACCCCTGATTCATATTGATATGATTTTTTTTTGTTCTGGGTCTTTGATGCCTGATACCTGATCCCATCGACACTTCATGATCACACAGACTGGTGTGCTTCTTCCATGTGGGCTTTGCTGCTTCTCAACTAGATGACCACTTGTTTACCTTCAAGCATTTAATACCTCAGAAGCTATATCTTTTTGTAGCCAGGCACCATCAGCTTTCTTTGCCACATTCGCTTTTGCACTCATTTTGTCTTCAACGATTGTGTCAGGAAGCTGAGTATCATAGAATGCCAGGATATTAGAAAAAAAAAAGGGTTCTTGTGTTGAGTGAGTACTCGAGGAGAGGCCTAATGTCTCTCTTCTACCTTAATATTTATAAATAAATAAAGATAGTTTCCTGTATCTTTATATCTAAACATATTTACATGTTGTACAGTCTGTATTTAGACCTCCATAAATGCCCTTTGCCTCCTAATTCTTCCTCTACTGACTTTTACTTTCCTCTTGTCCCACTATCATGCTCAGTCTTCATTTGTGTTTCAGTAATTCCTCTTGGTTACAATGTCATTGATTAAGCCCTACCAGGCACTGTATGTCCTCCTCCTCATCAATTTTATATCACTTGTTGTTCCCTTGTCCCTGGGTTTGTTGACACCCACTTCCTTGCCACTGCTTACCCATAACCCCCAGAATCTGTCCCTTTATTTTATTCTTCTGTATTGTTTATCCTGCCAATCTTATCTAGATAAACATGCAGAGATATTAATAAGCACATAAATAAGAGCAAAGCAGAGCAGCAAAAGGAAACAAAAAAAACCCAAAACAACAACAAAAAAGAAAAACTTGTAAATAATTCCAGGTTTGTTTGTTAACCTTTAGATGTGTTTTCAGCTTGAATTTGATGAGGTGCCACATCCTGGCCCCCAGTCCATTTTTGCTATTCCCTTGGGACTTCTTTGCTTTGTTCCCCTTACTGTCCTGTTTCACACCCTTAGTGTCCTCCCCCCTGCCCCTGGTGTAGTGGTGTCAGATATGGCACAATTCCTGCACAGTACCTCCAGTGTTGTCCCTCATAGCAATATGGGTCATTGAGGGACATCATGTCTCATGGTGGGGCCGGCCCTATGGTCCTGTCTCTGCATTGGCTACTCTGAGCAGGAATATGGTCATCAAGGCTTGGTGGGCTAACATGTGTTCCACTATCTCTCCTTCCCTCCTCATTTGCCTCTGTGAGTACTGATCAGGCATACACCTCTCTCTGAGTTGTAGCTTCAATGCTGTTCTCTGAAATGAATTCTTCTAGGGGAAAGAGTTGTGTCCACGTTGTTGGCATTGGAGCCAGCTCTGCAGACCTGTCAATTGGTTCCCTGCTTCATGCAGGTATTTCCATTCATGAGGGTAAAAGAAAGAAAAAATATGAGAAGTGGGGGAACAGGGCACTTGAAAACGTCTCCCACTCTTCATCATCTTTTAGCAAATCACTGCTGGAATTGATCTGGGGTTCCCTAAATGGCAGGTGATCATTCTGCCATTGAACCACATTTCTCCCAACTAACAATTATAGCAATTGGGACAGTTTAGGTCAGATGCTTCCCTTCAACGCAATAATGAATGTCCCTGCCAAAGGAAGTTGGTGTAAGTGCCATCATTATAAAAGGATACATTCCCAGGTAATGGAGAAATTATTCAAACTGGTGACCCCAACAGTAGGAAGGTCACACTACACAGCAACCTTACTCATGTACCAAGGAAATATGTGTACATTTCCCAGTTAAGGGATGGGATTGGCAAAGTCTTTCCATGAGCAACATTCATTAAGCAAAGCCTGCCTATGTGCTCTGGAGGAGCCCCGGTGGCAGTGCAGGGGTTATGTGTTGGTCGGCTAGCTTCAAGGGCAGTAGTTTGTGACCACCCGCTTCTCCAAGGGAGAAAAATGGGCCTTTTACCCCTGTGAAGAGCCACAGTCTTGGAAACTCACAGGGGAAATCCTAACATGCCCTATATGGTTGCTAAGAGTTGGCATCAACTCAATGGTAGTGAGTTTGTCTTTTTGGTTTGCATGGGTTCTAGCCTGCTTGTATTCAGAAGGGCATTACAAGGACTGTCAGGGAGGGAGAATTGACACTGCGGCAGCTCCTTGCACACTTAGCTTTACTTTATAGCATCCATTCCAGGTTGAGAAACAAATGTAAAATGATAAAATCTGGCAGAATCTGAGTGAGGATCTCAAAATGTTTGTTTTATCCTCCATTTAAAAAGGAAGCCCACAAGCTGTTAGTTAAGCACAACAAATATAAGCAATACAGTTGCCTTGGCTCCATCTGGAATAGCTGAGAATGTGGCAGCAGCACAACCAGCACCATGAGGATGTCCTGTTGTTGACTTTGTTGTCAGGTGCCTTGAGTTGGTTCCGATTCATAGAGACCCAATGTCCAACAGACTAAAGCACTGCTTGTTGCTGCTCCTCCTGTACAATCACTGCTCTGAATTCTATAATGTCGGGCTTTAGGTCATTCTAATACCAGCAAGTTATTACAGCCACTGTTTCAGTCCATCACTTTGAGGGGCATTCTCTTCTTCACTGACTCTCTACTTTATCAAGCATTACATAATTCTCCAGAGATTATTCCAAAATAATGCGCTCATAATAAGTCAGGCTCAGTTTCACCAGCTTTGCTGTTAAGGAGTATTCTGGCTATCTTACTTCTTCCAAGACATGTTGTCTTAGCCCATAAGAGTAGACTTCCCGCTCGGTGGCAGGAAAAATACAAGTATAGTGTCACAAAGAAAGGCTTGGCCCAAAAAAAAAAAAAAGGCTTGGCAACTGTCAGAGAGAAAATCTCTAGCCCTATAGTTGTGTTCATGAATGATTAGAGTATTTGGTGGTCAGATATCTCAGGAACAAGTTTCTTGGTGGCTACAAGAGCTGGTAAAACTCACACATCTGAGACTTTATCATACCAATACCACCTCACACACCATCAACTGCTCATATGTAAGTTCTGAATAAAGCTGAAGAAAATTCAAACAAGTCCACAGGAGCCAAACTAGGTCTGAGTCTATCCCATCTGAAATTCAAGAATATCTCAAGAACAGCTTTGATGTATTGAACATTAATGAAAGAAGAGCAGATGAACTACAGATTTTAAGACTTAGGAAGAATGCAATCGGTCATTAGAAAGAAAGGAAAAATCACAGTGGATGACAGAAAAGACTCCAAAACATGCTCTAAATCATAAAACAGCTAAAACAAATGGAGGAAAAAAGTTAAAGAGGGATGAGCCCTGGTGGCGCAGTGGTTGAGTGTGGGACTGCGGCCCATGGGCTTGATGGTTCAAATCCAGCAGCAGCAGCGTTCCAGAAGCAAGGCTGGGCCTCCCACCCCCACCAGAGGGCAGTGATGCCTCCCCCACAAAAGAAGTTAAAGAATTGACTAGAAACTTTCAAATGGCAGCTCAAGAAGACAAATATAATGAAACATGCAAGGACCTAGAATTAAAAACTCCAAAGGGAAGAACATACTCAGTATATCCAAAACAGAAAGAATTCAAGAAATAATTGAAGGCTCAGGTTGCAATCTTAAAAGATATTCTAGGTAAAATATTGAATGAGACAGGAAGCAACCACAAGAGATAGAAAGAATGTACCAAGTTATTGTACCAAAAAGGACTCATCGATATCAGTAAGTTTCAGGAGGTCTGATATGATCAAGAAGCCATGATGCCAAGGGAAGAAGGACAGCTGCATTAAGCACCAAATCAGGATCCAAGAACTGAACTGCTTCAGTAAACTGATGAAGCACTGGATGGACTCCTTATCTATGCCTGGAAAGTTGAAAGATAGCTTCTTGGTTAATTGACTGGAAGAAATTCATATTGGTGCCCACTCAGAAGAAAGGTGACCAAATAGAATGTTCACTCTATGGAAGAATATAATTGATAATACATGCAAGTAAAATTCTGTTGAATGATTGTCCAACAACAGATGCAGCAGTACATTGACATCGACAGGGCACTGCCAAAAATTCAGGTCTGATTCAGAAGATGATGTGACACAAGGGAGACCATTGCTGATGTCAGATTGGTCTTGGCGTGATGCAGAAAACACCAGAAATATTTTCTCTGTGTTTTACTGACTATGCAAAGGCATTTGGCTGTAAGGACTATCATAAACTATGGATAATCTCGAAAGGAATGGGAATGTGCTCACGAGGATCTTTTACATGGATCAAGAGGCTATTTGTCAAAGAGAACAAGAGGATACTACAAGATTTTATTTCAAGAAATGTGTGGTAGCCTATCACCATACTAATTCAATCTGTCTGCGAAGGAAATAATCAGAGAAGTTGGCTGATATGAAGAACAGTGTGGCACCAAGATTAGAGGGAAGGGCAATTACCAACTTGTGATATGCAGATGACACAGCTTTTTTTGCTTAAAATGAGGAGGTCTTTAATCACTTGCTGATGGAGATAAAAAATTGCAGCCTTCAGTATGGATTATATCTCAATGTAAGAAAAACCAAATCCTTACAAGTGAACCAATAGGTAATATTATCATAAATGGAGAAACGTTTGAAGTTGTCAAGGATTTCATCTTGCTTGCATTCACAATCAGTGCACATGGAATCAGCCTTCAAGAGATCCAAAGACGCACTGCACTAGATAATCTGCTGCACGAGAGACCTCATTAGAGAATTAAAGAGCAAGGATGACACTTTGAGGCCTAAGATGTTCCTGAGCCAAGCCATTGCATCACATGCATGTGAGAGTTGGACATTAAACAAGGAAAACATGGAGGAATCGATGAATGTGAAATGTGATGCTGTGGAAGAACACTGAAAGTACCAGGGCCTGCTAAAGGGACAAACCCACCTTTTTTAGAAGACTTAATGCTAAAGTGCTCCTTAGAGGTAAAGATAGCAAGACTTTGTCTTTCTCACTTGGTACATTTGTCAGTGGAAGCCAGTCCCTGGATCAGTGCTATCATGTTTGGTAAAATGGAAGGGTAGCTACAATGAAGAAGGGCTTTGACGAAGCAGAAGAACAATTATACACATGGGGCAGGACTGTTCAGTATTTCGTTCTGTTGTTCATGGGGTCGCTATGTGTCGGAGCCCAGCTGATGATACCTAAATACAATAATGACAACACTGTCTCTGAACCAGTTTTCCCACATACACACAATTAGTCACTGAAACCATCACATAAGTGAGATGATCAAATATGATCCTCCTACAAGGATTGAGAGATTTGAAATGAAGACATGTTTGCCTTTGGAAGACTTTCATAAGTCAGAATTCTCTTTCTGGAAGTTCAGGATAAAATGTTTTGTATCACTGGTTTCTAAGGCATTACCCTGTGTTTTCTTCTAAATGTTTCATTTCTTGCCTTTTCTGGGTATGTGGCCAGTAGGGAGATTGCTAGGTCATATGGTAGCTCAATTACCATCTGTTGTAGATATCACCAAATCGGTTTCTATAATGGCTGTACAAACCTACAGGCCCACCAGAATTGTTCCTCCACATTCCCTCCAAAACTTGTTGCTTTCTGATTTTTTGAATTGTGTTATCTTTTAGGGTGTTAGGTGGCATCTCATTGTCGTTTTTACTTGCATTTCTCTTATGGCTAGAGATCGGGGACATTTTCTTATATGTTTATTGGCCATTCGCATTTCTCTCTCTGTGAAACTTCTGTTCAGGTCCTTTGCCCACCTCCTTAGTGGACAGTGTTTTTCTTTTTGGAAGCTTTCAGAGTATTGTAGATTTTATTAATGAGACCTTTTCTGGTGTGTAGTTGCTAAAGATGTTTTCCTGGTCCATGGACTCTCTTATAACTCTGTTGGTGAAGTCTTTTTATGTACACAGGTGTTTTATCTTCAGTATATCCCACTTGTCTATTTGTGCCTCCTCTGTGTCTGTGTCCTTCCCTATTTCTGAGAGCCTGTGTATTCCCTGTGCTTAAGTTCTCAGGCTTGTCTCAATTACCTCATTGATGGCCCTAATAATTTTGGGTTTTACTTGGAGGTCTGTGATTCACCTTGAGTTTTTTCTATGCATGGAGTGAAGTAAGGGTCTTGCTTCATTTTTCTACAGGTAGATATCCATTTTAAATGACACCACTTTTTCAATAGGGCATCTCTTGGTAATTTAATTTTAAAAATCAATTTATTATAGATACATAGTTTAATTTTTTTAAAATTATTTTATTGGGGACTCATACATAATTTTTCACAATACATAGATACATATATTGTGCCACGCAACTTTGCATGCCTGCTGCCACCATCATTCTCCAAACATCCACTTTTCTACTTGAGCCCTTGACGTTAGCTTCTTATTGCTAGACTCAATTCTATTTCATTTGTCTATAGGTCTTTCTTTATAATCAGTACTATACTGTTTTAATAATTATGGACTTAGGTCCTCTATTTTGCTCTTCCCTCTAAAGATTATTTTGGCAATTCAGAAGCCCTTGCATCTCTACATGAATATGAGAGCTCCCTTTTTCTTTTTTGCAAAGAAAGCTCTTGAAGTTTTTATTAGGATTGTGATCAATTTACAGATTGCTTCAGATAGTACTGGCATATTGAAAATATTATATCCTTCCATCTATGAAGATGAAGTTGGTGTTCTTCCATTTATTTAAGTCTTCTTTCATTTCTTTGGGTAATGTTTATGGTTTGTATCATACAAGTCTTTTATCTCTTTGGCTAGATTTATTCTCTAGGTAGTTTTAAATTTTAGATGCTATTGAAAATGGAATTAGAAAAATGTTCCCTTTTGAATTGTCCATTGTTAGTGTGTAGAAGTGTAACTGATTTTTGCCTTGTACCCTGCAACTTTGATTAATTTATTAGCTCTCCTTATTCGCTTTTTTGGGAGTTGTTTGAGATTTTCTATTTTTTGAGTCATATCATCACAAATGAGGATACTTTGATTCATGCTTTTTAATGAGAATGCTTTTCCTTTGTTATTTTGTTTTATTTTTAGCTATTTATAAATGTAATTTGAATTGTATTTAAAAACATGGTAGAGGCCAAACCTGATGGCTCTTATCTTAGTATGTGGAGATCAAGTTAAATGCAAAGTGCCTTAAAAATCAGCCTAATATGGATTCCTTTAATAGCATTGTCAAATTTATATGAGGCAAAGTCACTAACAGTAGCATTGAAAATAAATTTCTTAAGTTCATTTACCAATTTTAGCAATCTAAGGGAAAAGTGTCTGGCCACTATACCTGGTGACAATAGACACTATGTTTAAGTAGAAAACATAGGATGAGAAAGCATTATCACTGAAAATATTGCACAATTTCAATTATGTCCTCTAAATTTACTTTATGTAATTGGGTGGATATAAATGAACTGACAGAAACATAAGCAAGATATGTGCAACAATTTGACAGAACCTGACTATCTGTTGAACTATTCTTCATTTATGGGAGAAATTCCACTTGATCATGCTGCACTTAAATTTTAAAAAGACAGTATAGGTACCCTGCCCCCCTGACCTTGGGTTTAGAGTCTAAGCTTTAGATCATGTATCTTTCTCATAGAAAATTTGCCCTCTCAAGAGGTCCACTGCGTGTCAGCTTATTCTGATAAGTGAGTGTCTTGGCTGACTTCTTCCTTGAACCCACATCCTACTTATCCTTCTGTTTAAATGCCTATCCAACCTTGTTTCCTCTTATGAGTTTCCTGGATTTAGACCAACCTCCTCCTGTTAATTGGCTTCTCTTTCCTAGTAGCATCCTGTAAAAAACAAATAGCAGCTACAAAGGAAGCTAGTTTCCTAGGAAACTAAGTCTTCCATTACTACAAATTACTGGGGGGCTGCATGTGGTATGCTACAAAACATGCTTTTAAAACTAATTTGCTAAGGTTTCCCCACCTTCTTGGCTCATTGTCCTTTTCTCTAGCTCCACTTGAAATCTTGTGCCAATAACTACCTGTTCTGTAATCTTTAAATGACAGTACAATGAAGCCTTTGGGTCCAGCTGACTAAGCCTCCTGTGAGCAGTGCCCTTATTTTTAGGAGTATGACCAGAAGGAATTGAACACCAAGATTTCAAAGGAGGTATGACTTAATGATTAAAATCAAGGCTACCAGGGTCTTCTGTGAACAAAGGGGAAAAAAACTAGACTCAGATTATTGTACATTTGGTATCTCCTCTGGTTCTACTCTCTTGAATAGTAGACATTTCCTACAGTAGTGTCACATTGAACAAGAGTTCATCTGACCCTTGTTATGATGAGATTTAAATAAATGCATATGCAGGAAAAGTCAGATGATATTTGTCAAGCAGCAGAATTTCTATTCATGTTTCTCAGCAATTCTCACCCTTTTTGCCAAGCACCCTAGAATGTGAGTAGTCAGTGATGACAGGATTGCACATATTCCAAGAGTTTGACAGAACAGTACAGTTGCAAGTCCATCAGGAGGACCAGGTCCTGCAAGAAGGGAAGACAAGGGCAGTCCAGAAAGAGATGTGCTCCTCAGGACAAAGGAGGCCACTTGTCTAATGGGTCTATTAAGTCTAGTGGAATTATAGGTCAGGTAGAGTTGTGTGTGTAAGATCATGGTATGTGGATGGAAGTGTGGAGAAAAGGATTGTCCTTGGAAGAAAGAAGCTCCAACACCCATGAGAAGGACTAGAATCACCATATGTTGGTAACAGACTCCAACTGCACTAAACCTCTAGTCAGTCAACTATATCGGTAAGTGCTTGAAGTCTTTTTCAATTTCAGCTAGCAAGGCTATGCCACCTGCATCTGGCAGGTAGTTAATAAGTCTTGCTCCTATATTGATGGCACATTCCTCGAGTCCAGCTTCTTGACACTTTATTCCAACCAAGGGTGATAAGAGAACATGATCCTGATGCGTTGCACTTCAGGTGTGCACTCTTTGGGCATTCGCTCCATTCCTGGATCTTCGTTTGGGGTCCTGTCTTTAGTGAAGCTCAGACTTCTTCTTTGAGTGCAGTGCTATACATTCTTGACTATAAGCTACTCGTTATAATAGGTGACGCTGATGGTACTTGAAACACTGGTGGCATGACTTCTAGCCTCAAAGGAACACACAACCCACCACAGTATGGCAAACTAACAGATGAGTGGTTTCTCGCATATATAGCAAACCAGATAACATAAAAATCAAACCCACTGTCATGAAGCTGATTCTGACTCACAGTGATCCTGATATTGCGTTTCTGAGGTTATACATCTTTACAGGAGCAGGCAGTCTCATTTTTCTCCATAGAGCAACAAGTAGGCTTGAACCAACAACTTTGCAATTATTGTCTAGCACTTACCCAATTGCACCACCTGAACTTTTTATACAGAGGGAAATAGGTAGTGAAATTCCATCTGCCTCAATTAATATTTCCTAGTGTGTTCATGAAAGCATGCCCAGCCTTCCTTATTTATTAATATATTAATATTAATAATTAATATATTTCAGCACATATCATGATTTCATATGACAGAGCTTCCTAATTACAAGTACTCTACACTAAGATTAATTTTTTAAAAAAAGATTAAGAAATCATTGTCTCATAGTACTAAAAGAACCACCCATTTCATGATATAAACAAAAGGGAGGTCTTACAGTGGTATCCCACTTGTTCCCCTGCCTCCTTTTTATCGTGAGAGCACATTCCAAATTTTGACAGTCTGTCTTAGAGTTAACTGAAGCACGCATCTGGTATGGGGTAAGAACTTTGAGAAAGTTCACCACTGATAGTTACTTACATATTCTATTGATTTAAGCGTTTTAATGTGAACACACTTCTTCCCTGATCTGGGGGGTTTTCAATGGAATCCTGTAAATCTTAAAAATAACTGCTGTTATGGCTGTCTTTAGGACCAGGGGCCTCTTGGGCATTTACTTTCACAGGTCATCCTCTCAGGATGTTCTCAGAGATGTAGCCAGATAGGTGGGTCTATGGCATTGGTGAGAGGAGGCCCCAGGCCTGGGCTCTAGTGCTCCTTTCTGCTGGTTGCTCTCACATCTCTGTCAGTCCAACTCAGCACTTCTATCCCCTCATCCAGACCACACAGTAGCTGCCCAAACGGCATCCTAATGAAATTTGCAAATAAATCCACTGCCATCAAATTGATTCCAACCCAGTGATCCTATACAAAACAAATAATAAATTCCTGCCATCGATTCCATGCTGATTCATAGTGACCTCATATAGGTTTTTAATATTGTGACTCTTGACGAGCATAGAAAACCAAGTCCTTCCCCCTGTGAAGCTATTTCACCATGCAGATCGCAGCCCCAAACGATAACAATAGCACCATATATTCTTGGGGCTGAGCCCTAGTGGCTTAGTGGTTGCATGCGGGACTGCGGCCCATAGGGTTGGTGGTTTAAGTCCAGAAGCAGCTCTCCAGGAGCAAGGCTGGGCTTCCTACTCTCATCAGAGGGCAGTGATGCCTCCCCCAAAATAAGCCAATAAACAAATAAAAAATAACAACAGCAGGGCTCCCAGTGATCCCATAGGACAGGGTGAAAGTGCCCTAGGGGGTTTCTGAGACTGTCAATTTCTAATGGATTGGGAAGCTTCTTTTTTCTCCCGGATAGAATCTTGTGATTTTGAACTGCTGACCTTGAGGTTAGTAGCCCAACAAGTAACCACTATGCATCTGGGGCTCGTTAGGGTAAATAAAACTGATTTCAAACGGTGGGTGCTTTATCCCATTGCAGTAAAATATACCCAGCCCTGTGATTGAATGTTGGTGTTCTCTGCACCAACATTTGGGTCACGTGCTTTCACACATGGATTTGAGAAGCAAGACTCATTTTGGACATCTGGGGTTTAGAGTAAGAAGAGAGTTCACCAAAATGAGCACCACTATAGTAACTCAACTTTATTAGGTCAATGTTGTACATTCTCAGATCAGGCTTTCTATCATCCCATTCCTCAAGAGAATGCCAGAGATTATTTTAGCTCCACAATGTTGTAAGAGCTACAGAACCAAAAAAATTCAACGGAAACCACTAATTCTCTCATTTCTGAGACTATAAATCTTTTTGGAAACAGAGGATATCATCTTTTTTTTTTTTTGGTGGATGGCTGATAGATTTGAACCATCTACCTTTTGGGGACTAACCCTATACTTTACCCATGGTAACAGCAGTTCTGAAATGAAAACTCACGTGGCAGCTGTACGCATAGGGATGCTAGTGACTAAATAGCCTGAAAAACCAACTAAACATGCTCAGAGTCATTTACTTATGGGATATATGGGGTGATTATGCATTGAAATTGACTCAGTGGCAATGAGTTTGGTTCGTTCTGTCCAAGCATAATTAAAGTCTAAGCTTATGGATAGAATTTCCAAAAGAGTTATTGGGTAGGCACTATGGTGAAGCTGGAAGTAATTTGAAATGAGAATGCAGAGACTCAGACTACGGTCCCAGTTGTTGTCATTAAGATGGCTTCAACCGTAATGACCTTATGCACAACAGAACAGGGCCTGCACCATCCTTAGAATTGTTCTTTTGCCCGAGTCTGTTGTTGCAGCCACTGTTGTCACTCCATCGAGTTGACAGTCTTATCCTTTATAGCTGTCCTTTACCAAGCATGATGCCATTCTCCAGAGACCGGTCTTTCTTGACAGCATGTACCAAGTATGTAAGACAAAATCTTGACATCCTTGCCTCTAAGGAGCGCTCAGGCTATCCTTTCTTCCGAGGCAAATTTGTTCTTCCTTTGGCAGATCGTGGTACTTTCAACAACATTCTCCAGTATCACAATTCAAATGCATTGACTATTTACAGTTTTCCTTACGCAGTATTCAACTTTCAAATGCATACGAAGTCATCGAAGATATGCTGATGGCACAAGAACTCTTTAGAGAATGTAAAAGCAAATACCTACTGCAATGAGGCTTTTGAGCTCGTGACTATTGATTCCATGAGCATTGAGTGTGGACCCAGGAAAGGCAAATGCCTTCACAACGTCAACGTTTTTTTGCAATTTTCATGATGTTAACCTATGGGTCCAGGTGTGACAATTTTGATCTTCTTTACATCGCATTGTAATCCATGGTGTAGGTTGCACTCTTCGAGTTTCATCAGCAAGGGCTTCAGATCCTCCTCACTTTCAGCAATGAAGTTTGTGTCATCTGCACAATGCAAGTTGTTTTTCTGATGCTGGTGCCATATATTCTTCTTCATATAATCCGGGTACTTCGATTATTTGCTCAGCATACAGATTAAGCAAAATTGATGAGAGGATGCAAACCTGACACAGACCCTTCCTGATTTTTAGAAATGTAGCACAATTTAAAATCAGGAAAAGTGTGTTCCGGTTCTGTTAGGAAAACTGCAACTTGATTCATATGCAAGTTCCTCAGGAACACAATAAAAGTGTTCTGGAATTCCCATTAATCTCAGGGTTATCTATAGTTTATTATGATCCAAAGGCTCTTATTCTTTGCATAGTCAATAAGACACAAGTAAATATTTTTCTGCTATTTTCTGTCTCTGGTCAAGGTCAACTTGACATCAACAGTGATACCCTTGTTCCATATTCTCTTCTGAATCTGGCCTGAACTTTCAGCAGCTCTCTGTTAATGTACTGTGGCAACAGTTATTGGGTGGTCTTCAGCAACTTTTTACTTGCATGCTTTATCACTGATATTGTTCTGTAGGTTAAGCATTCCGTTGGGTCAACATTCTTTGAAATGAATATAAATATCAATCTGTTTCGGTAGCTGTCTTCCATATTTGGGGCATATGTGAGTAACTCCTTTCATTGCTTCATTAGCTTGCCAAAATATTTCAATTGGTATTCCATTAATTCCTGGAACCTTGTTTTTTTTGTGTCACTCAAACTCTTTCCTTCACCAGCAAATGAGCAATTCTTGCTTATATGCTGCCTCCTGACACGATGGAATGTCGACTAGCTTTTTTTTTTTTGGTACAGTGACCCCGTGTATTCTTTCCATCATTTGTAGCTGTTTCCTGCCTCGTTCAATATTCTTCTTACAGTATCTTTTAAGATTAAAACGCGTGGCTTGAATATTTTCTTGCCATTTCATATATGCCGTATGTGGAGTTGAAGCATTCGGTTAGCAGTTGAATGCATCATACTTCAGCACTACTCAAGGACTCATTTGTAAAAAAAAGGGGTTAATATACAAACTACTCTGGCTGTGATGAAGATAGAGTGAAAGTCTTGTGAGAAGGTGCCAATCGGAGTCATGAATTGCAATTTTCTCCACCTGAACTTTGTAAGTAGGCAGGCTTTGTCTGTCCTGCCCCTCACAAACCTTCAATTTGCCATTCTCCCTGCCACTTGCATCACACCCTCTGCCTGAGCACATTTTTGTATTTAGATCATCAGTCAAATCTTTGAAGACACTTGAGTTTGCTCCTCCTGGCTTTGCATGGCATCACTCCCTATATTGTTTTCTGGCCCTAAGACTTTGTAAATCTCTAAGATTTGTGACCTCAAGCAGGCACTTTAAACTCCAAGTCTCATTTCCTCATTAGAATCCAAGAGATATATACATACATACATACACACATATATAATGTTTTTTGAGATTTGGGGAAAGAGCGAATGAGGTAAAATTTTACTAATTCATCCATCACTATCAGTATTTCTTGATCACTATTTGTCTCAAAGCAGCCTTGTCCATTGCCCCTGAAACTCTTCTAGCATCTAAGGGAAATCAGACCCCCAAACCTGCTCTCATATGGAAAGCAGCACAAAGAACTGTGGAGTCAGGGGAGGAAGGGCAAGCTGCACTGTGATGGGGGCAAGAGATAACTGCTAAATATATCATTGTAAGAACTTTGCCAGAAAAGCATTATTTTGATGCCACAGACAATGTTATCAAGTGATCCCTTATGTACCTGCCACAGTGGGCCTTTGTGGTGTGTAGTGTAGTTTCTTATGATTTAAGATCTCTCATTTGTTCCTATCTCCCTCAATTGCCAATAGATCTGTGAGACTGCTGTAGTTGACTCTATTATCTCAAGCACTGGTACTTCCAACTGGCTTCATATGCATGTAAAGGCTGGTCAAAGAATTTAGGAGATTCCAGAATAAATTGATACATTTGTATTAAGGCTTTGGGTAAAAATATTCAAAATACCATGGTCTGTCAAAAGAACAAACAGACCTGTCTTTAAAGGGCCGATAGCCAGATTGTTCCTTAGAAGTGAGTGTAGTGAACCTTCGCCTCATATATTTTAGACATGTTATCAGGAGACACAGTTCTTGGAGAAGGATATCACATTTAGTAAAATTGAGGACCAGAGAAAAAGAGAAAGACCCTCAGCAAGATGGATGGAAACAGTGATTGCAGGAATGGGCTGGAACCTCACAGTTGTGAGGATGTCGCAGGACCAGACAGTGTCTTCTTTTGCTCTGCGTGGGTTTACTATGAGTGAAAAGAGACTCAATGTCACTTAATAGCAAGAACTCTGTTGTCACGAGACCTGTGAGATTACTGTAACTAGCTATCATTTCAATGCTGTAGTTGAGGGAACTCAAGTTCAGAGACCTCAAAGGATTTCCCCAAAGATGTTTTCTCAGGCAGTCCTTTATCCAGCTCCCTTTCATGTACATGGAAATTCCGTGAGAAGATGCTGCATCAAGCCACTGGCAGCAAAGCAGCTTGGTCTTGGTACAATTATAGACATGTATTTCAGTGGATTGGAAGAGAGAACTCAGAAATACAACCAAGTAACCATAGACACCCTATATTTAATTAAGGACTAAAATACATTAAGTGGGAATGGATAATTTTTCAATAAAGCTGGAAAAATTATATTTCCACCAGTCAACGTAGGAAACAGGACCCATATCTCACACCAGGTACAAAAAAGCTAAAGATAGGCCTGAGCCCTGGTGGCTTAGTGGTTGAGTGCAGGACTACAGCCCATTGGCTTGGCAGTTCAAGTACAGCAGCAGCAAGGCGGGGCCTCCCAATCCCACGAGAGGGCAGTGATGCCCCCAAAACCAAAAAAACCTAAAGATAGATTAAAAACCTAAGAGGAAACCATATAACCATAAAGATAATCAATTAAAACAGCAGGGACAAACTTAAGGGTCTTAATACCCTACCAAACACAGTGAAAAGTACCCACGGTACAGAAGACAAAGTAGAGAATTGACACCTTCTAAAATTACAATAACTATGTCCATCAAAAGACTTCATGAGAAGGGTGAAAAGAAAACCCACATATTGAGGAAGGGATTTGGTAATGGTATAGTGGATAAAAGGCAATTTTTACAAATCTCTATAAAACTACATCACCTTAATAAGAAAAATACAAATAAAGTAATAAAAAGAAGGCGTAAAACATGATTAGACAGTTTACTGAAGATGACATCTGAGTGGTCCAGAATCAGATGAAGAAATGTCCCTTCATTAGCAATAAGATAAATACAAATTAAAACAACAATGAGGTAGTATTTCTTACCCAGACTCTTAGAAAAATTTAAAAAGCAGAAACTTGAAAAAGCTGGAGAGGATGTGAAGAGAATGGGACACTCATACATTGCTGGTGCAATTGCAGAATTGTTCAGCCACTAGGGAAAACAGTATGACTTTTCTGTAAACAAATGCAAATACACAAATACCTTATGATTCGTCAGTCTCCCTACTTGGCATATACCCTAAAGAAATAAAGAATAAAACACAGGCATATGCATACCCATGCTTATTACAGCAACTTCTATAATAGCAAAAAGATGGAAACAATCAAAAACCCTGTCTGTAGACAATGGAATAAACAAACTCTGGTACATATACACAATGGAATTTTCTGCATCATCAAGAAATAATGAAAAATTTGTCAAACACCTCATGTGTTTAACATAGACAAAATGGGAAGAGATTATGCTCAGCAAAATTAGACAATCTTATAAAGTTAAACGTTTTATGACACCATTATTATTAAGGAATGAAAGGAAACAATGATTTTCACAAGAGTTTGAAGACGCCAGTGATACCAGGGCTTCTGGGGAGGTGGACAGGTAGTGGACAAAGAAGTGGGAGGGAGAGTGGGCGAAGAAAAACAAGTAAAAGAAAGAACCACAGGCACAGAGTGTTTCCTGAAGGTGCTGTCATTGTTTTGATGAGATCGGCCATGCAACTACATATAGTCAGTTTTTGTGTGTATTACATCACACAAAAGGGGGAAGATAAAAACGAATAAAATTGAAATTTTCAAAAAGCTTCGCAGACTTAAAAATCCTCCAGTGTACTAACTCATCCGACCTAAACACTGGTCTGAGTGGTTATAAAGGAGGAAGGGCACAATTGAATTGGATTTAAATTCCCTTGTGACAAACAAGGTATTTTGAAATAAAACAAAAGTATGTTATATATCAAAGGACAGTTGAGATACAAAGTTTTATGGCTGTCCTTCATGTACAATATTATATGAATAAATGAAAAAGTATTACTACGGAGCCATGGAAATCTCCATTAAGCAAACATATCCAAATGGAAGGCTATTGCTGGTAGGTATATCCTCTATCTAGGTCTACAGGTTTTTACAGGAGATGTTTCCATTTTTCTCACCCCTCCCCATTTTTTATTTATACCACATCAAAATGATATTTTAGCATCCTTGACAGACTCAAATAATGTTTTTTTTACAGTATTCTTTGAGTGGTGGAGACAAAAAAAACTCTGCATGGAATATGGTCAAGGATGCAGGGAGAATGGGGTAAGGTTTTGTGGTAGTTACAGAATCTGGTGTCAATTTGGGACTTGAGAGGATTAAGAGTGAAAGAGTGGAGTCTAGTCCGCCAATCAGGCCATAGTCAATAAGACCTCTGTGCCATCATAGCCTTCTCCTGAGAATTCTTGGAAATCTGGTATTTCCTCCTTGGAGGCAGGAGATGCCTCTCTCTATTCACTCCCTGGGAAACATTGCAGCTGAGCTGGAGAAGCCACATAGACCTACTCAGATGTAACCAGACCTCTGAAACCAGAGAAGTTACAGAGATACCTCTGCTTGAGCTGAAATGCCTATGACACCACTGGATCCAAAGATTTTCTGCTCACTGTCCTTTGATTGTCCTACATTCAGCATCATTGCATGTGTTTTGTGAGTCTGCAGAGAACTTTATAGAGTGGTATCGAACATATGGGCTAATATTGGACTTAATGGGCTTAGACTGAACTGGGTCGGGTTGCTTTCTTAATGTATAATTACCCTTTATATAAAACTCTCTTTTATACACATATGTTTCTCTAGTCTACCCGGACTAACACAGGCTTCCCAATTAAGTTCTTTTAGGGCATCCTTTGTTATTCTTTAAGAAAGACAAGGTGTGGTGTTCTGATAGATAAACAATATTTCTCCCTTACTAGGTGCAACTTTCCAGCCTTCCTCCACCCCAACAATGCAGTCTTCTAGTTATCTTAAAACTTCTTTCTAATAAATCCACATAACAGCACTGTGTCTCTTAAGGAAATCTATCAAGGTGACTCCTTTGGAATCCCCCCCCCAAAGAGTCACAATAACTGTCTAAACTGACCCCTTTGCCTTAAATTGAAGGGACCAAGCAAATCCCTTCAGAAGTTCCTGTTTTATATGGACTCATTTTTTTGAATGCACTTCAACAAAACAAAGAGAACTGTCTTAGTGAAAGAACTTGTCCACTGATCACAGAGACATGTTTAAATGTCTTTTATTGTTTAGAATAAATGCCTGCCCCAATAAACTGGGACTTTTTTACTTACCCTCATACAGCATTCGGGAAGTTCTGATGTTTTGGGATATGGCTGGTATAAGTTAACATTTTCTGAGCCTCCAGTGGTTTGCACTTCCAGAGCTTTTCATGTAACTGAAACACGGCATCTCTTTATGGCTTTAAAGTGCAGCATGGCGCCCAGTTGTTCATCTTCACTATAGTACTCTGTCATAATTAAACCAGGCAAGATAACAGCAGAGACACATGATTAACATATTAATAAGCTTCCCATCTTATGTCCTGACAATGTTTCTCATTACTCATGATGCATCACAAGGTGATCCTCCAGAGACACCTACAGAATAGCAATGCCATCTCAGCAAAGGAGAGATGATGAACTTGATTGCATTCACCCAAGTGATAGTTATCAGTGAAAACCAATAGCAACCCAGCTTCTACTTAAGTACACCCAAACTCAAGTCTACTGGTATTGAGTTTATTCCGACTCGTGGCAACCCTAGAGGGCTGTCATCTTTATAGAAGCAGGCTGCCATATCTTTCTGCTACAGAGACTTGTGGGTTGGAACCATCTACTTCTCAGTTAGCAGCTGAGTCCTTAATCCCTGCATCACAAGGGCCACTTATGTAGCAGTGAGTGCAAGGCCAAGGTTCCAAAACAAGGGGAAGGGGAAGGTGGGGGAAGAAAGGGAGAACTGATCACAATGACCTACCTATAACCCCTGCCCAGAAGGATGGACAATAGGCAAGGAAGGAAAGGGAGACATCGAACAGTGCAAGACATAAAATAATAATAATTATAATAATTTACAAATTATTAAGGATTCATGAGGGTAGTAGCTAGGCGGAGGGAGGGGAAAATGAGGAGCTGATACAAAGGGTTCAAGTAAGAAAAAAGTGCTTTGAAAATGATGATGGCAACATATGTACAAATGTGCTTGAGACATTGGATGAATGGATGTATTGTGATAAGAGTTGTACAAGTCCCAAGTAAAATGATTTTAAGAAAATAATGCAAAACAAGGGCTCCAGTTTATTTATCATTCTTTTCAAAAGATCTGAAATTATTGAGGGCCATATGACCAAATGACTGATCAGTATTCATTCAAAGGATCAGGAATGAGGGAGACTGGGAAGACACACCTAGTATTGAGATCCTTAAGACAAAACAAAAATAAAGGAAATAAAGGAACCAGATTGTAAGTGGGGCACCATTGACTGGGGGGTGGGATGGGTTCTTGATTAAAAATGTGATCTATATGGAGTGTAGCAGTCATGTGCTTCTGTTAATTTTATGATTGAAATGTAGGGGTGGAGTCTGGCCTGTTAATCTGGAGATAACCATTGAGTAGCTGATGAGGCCTCTGTGTGGGCATGGCTTTCACCTGAGACTCCTGGAAGATCTCGCAATATTTCCCGTGTGAAGATGAGAAGCTATCTTCCCCAGTTGTTGGGAGTTAGTTTCAGCGATGATTAATCACAGGCAACACAGAATGGCGGCCTCTGGGAGGCTGAGTAGCCGGTGGAGAGACCACACGGTTTTGCCCTGCTGGAGCTGGACCTCTGAGGCTGGGGCAGCCACATGGAGGCCTCTTCCAGCGATGAGTTGCTTCTGCCACCATGGGATGCTGTTGATGGACCCTGAGGCCTGGAAGCGAGGAGCCTTGGGGAGACTCCTGTCGGTGCCAGGACTCTGTACCCACTGACCTGTAACTTCGTGAGTCAGAAGGAGACTTTATGGCCTGTTTTCAGGCATATGGGTTAATATCAGACTTGTGACTTTGAGCTGGACTGGGCTGTTTTCTCAATGTCCTGTTCCTCTTGAATATAAACCCATTCCTTATATCCATATGCGTGTCCTTGAATTTGTTCCTCTAGTCTACCCGGACTGACACATTATGGTACCTCAGGAGTGGGGTACTAGAGGAACAAATCATAAGATGGAAAGTAGAAGCTTGATTGACTTGTGCCTCGTGGTATTGTTACTTCTTTGGCTAGACAGAAGTCAGATATGTCCTTTGAGTTTACTGAGTTATTTTCTGGAAACAATATGGGAAGTTAAAGTTTTGACTATTTTGTTTGGAAGCTGTCTTTGGTTGCTCCTATACAAAATGGATACTGTTAATGTATATCTTGATCTCAGGTGTGGGGACCATCATTTGAGTGTCTCAGAGCCGGTTCTGTTCAGGGACAATGGTGAAGAAGATCAGAATGCCGGACAGAAAGCAGGGATCTGTTTTGATGCCTTTAGAGACCTAATTCAATATTTTTGTGTAAACAGTAGTTTAGATAAAAGGATATAAATAAGCTTAATAAGTATTGACCATCTGTTTTAAGAATTATGTTTGATTTCTGATTATGCTGCTTATACTTTTTTATGCCTGTTATTGTGAATATAAAGATGCATAGAAATGTTTATTGGAAAGTCTGGAAAGAGTTTGCAAATCCAGTTACCTCAAGCCAAGCATTGACCTCTAGAGCGTTTAGGATTTAGCATCAAAGACATCTCTAAAGAGATTAACACCACCTTGAGCTTAAATGAGGTTAGGCCACACCTGAAAAGGCTTCTCTGAAGAAAGTAGCCCCACCCAGTCTTTCAGAGTACTCAGGATACTTGTAGTCTGAAAGAAGGTCAGACTGATGATAAAGAAGGATAGAGTCAATTTCCTTGGAAAATCCTGACTAGTGATTGTCTTCAAAAGGAAAAGAATCTGGAACCATGAAGATAATTCCTCTCTGGGTCTGAATGTTAACGGAAACTAGTGGCAGGCTGCAATGCTTGTTAGGTGACCACCCAGATTTACTGCTTGTTGGTGAAAGCAGGAGAAATGCAGCAATAAAGAGCTGGGTTGACTTTGGCCACTGACACCTGGGAACTTGGTTCACAGGAAATAGAGGAGACAAGAGCGGGTTTACTGGTCTGAAGTTCATGACATAGCATGAGAGAGCTAGGCATGTTGAGAATTTGTTGGGACCTTGGTCTAAAGGAAGGCGACCAATGGCCACCGTGGTGAGGCTAAGTGGAAAAGCCCACATTGAGTTAACTCGAACTGGATCAGAGGAAGAGAAGCGATTTAAGTCTGTGAACTGGTGCACATCATTGCTGACTTTTTGGATGGCCTGTCCTGATTTGACTTTGCTAATGGACACATACTTCACGAATTTCCAACTGGAATGAGGATTCTTCACATTGAAAGTTATGATTGCTTCCTTAGAGAACTGGGTTGATGTAAGTGGGCAATATAGAAATTAGATACTCAAAATGGGGGAATTAAGGCATGAGGTAGTTTGGCTTGCAAACTCTTATAGGTAGTAGAATATATATTCATAGGTTTATAGGATCAGGGTGTAGATATTTTGTAACTACAGTTGTAAGGCACGGGCTATCTTTTGTTTTGTTCACTTGTAGAATGTTATTTTTAAGTGATGGTGACACATGTTGAGTTATATGCATTTTAGTTTTATCCTGTTAGGTATAGAAATGATTTTATTGTTTATTTGAGGGTTACATATGGTTACAGAGTTATGTGAAAGTATAAAATTAAAAAGGAGTGGTCTGTGGCAGTCATGTGCTTCTGTTAATTTTTTGATTGAAATGTAGGGGTGGAGTCTGGCCTGTTAATCTGGAGATAGCCATTGAGTAGCAGATGAGGCCTCTATGTGGGCATGGCTATCACCTGAGACTCCTGGAAGATCTCGCAATATTTCCGGTGTGAAGATGAGAAGCTATCATCCCCAGTTGTTGGGAGTTAGTTTCAGAGATGATTAATCACAGGCAACACAGAATGGCGGCCTCTGGGAGGCTGAGTAGCCGGTGGCGAGACCACACGGTTTTGCCCTGCTGAAGCTGGACCTCTGAGGCTGGGGCAGCCACATGGAGGACTCTTCCAGCGATGAGTTGCTTCTGCCACCATGGGATGCTGTTGATGGACCCTGAGGCCTGGAAGCGAGGAGCCATGGGGAGACTCCTGTCAGTGCAAGGACTCTGTACCCACTGACCTGTAACTTCGTGAGTCAGAAGGAGACTTTATGGCCTGTTTTCAGGCATATGGGTTAATATCAGACTTGTGACTTTGAGCTGGACTGGGCTGTTTTCTCAATGTCCTGTTCCTCTTGAATATAAACCCATTCCTTATATCCATATGCGTGTTCTTGAATTTGTT
>PVJH01032277.1:0-22838 GCA_004026705.1 Nesogale talazaci | reverse complement strand
AAGAAGGATCTGTGGGTTCCTGTCCATCACCCTTCACGTGTCATAAACTTGCCCAGAAAATAGATCCTGGTACCTTTTCACTCACTACTCTATACGGAGTCTGTGAAGTTGAAATCATTATCATCACTTCTTTTCAGAAAGAATAAATAAATAAATACAACAAAGTTGTATTGATGGCCTTCCACACAAGGTTTAGTAGCAAGGGCAGGCTTAGGGTTTGTGGGGCCGGTCGGCATTTCATCCCATAATAAAAGCAATAAACCAAAGTCACTAACTCGTAAGTGCAAGAACAACCCCAGGGGCCTCTTCTGGAACTCCGTGAGGGCCTCTAGGACACCTAGAAACCCAACAATCACATGAGACTGACACAGCCTATCCAAAGTCACTAAAACGACATGAAATTGGACCTGGAAATTCAAGGTAACAGGTCTGCTCTGCCGACCGCGAGATTTCACTCTGTTGTCTCAGCCAAATTCTCCACGGCTCCCCCACCCCCCGCTGAAACTCACTGAACCTGGGCCCCGTTTGCTGAACTAACGTCCATACCTTTCTACCTACAGGCTATTGGTCATGCAGCTTCCCAGGCCTATAAGGTCTTTCCCGTCAGGAAATCTCAACTTCTCAGACAAGGCCCGGATCAAATGTCCACTCCTCGTACAACCGTCCCTAGCCTGCTCTTTACCAACTCACTTCCCCTGCCCTATTGAGTTCAATGACATCATGCCAACTTCTGTGTTCTCACAATCCTGCTTTACAAGTCCTCGGGCCGCACCCTTATCACATTAGACTGTGGAATGACGTGAAGAGAGCTCACCGACTACTTTAATGCAAGGCCCATATCCGTGTTCTTCTTTGAACCGCCAGCAATCAGTGCCTGGCACAGAGAGAGACTTTAAAATGTTTGCCGAACTAAACACTGTTGCCAAAGTGCAGGCATTCTTTTTTCTTTGATTTAAGCTGAGGCTAATCTTCAGCAAAAGGAACAACACTGTCCCTGGGTTTTAAAATCATGTTGCTGTGCATAACTTTGAAGCCATCAAGCATCTGATGTTCTTAGTTGCCTACTTCTCCTGAAACCCTTCCTATTTTTGACAACAGTATCAATGCACCACTATGCAAGCCCTTGTGGGGCTTTAAAACCTTTTTCATTATTGAAGTCTTCAGAATAATATAAAGATCCCAACATCGATTTTAAAATTGTGAACCAGTAACCTATCTTGTTTCATTTGTGCTCCTTTCTAACATATAATATTAAAACAAAATCCAAGTAATCATATGATATCTGTAATTATTTTAGCATGCACCTTTAACTGTTACAGTCTGTTCTCATAAGGAACTTCCAGAAACAAACTCACTGCCATGGCCTGTGTACTGAACTGTTTACTGCAAGTTCCAGGGGTTCAAATCCACCAGCTGCTTCCCTTGGAGAAAGAGGAGGCTGCATGTTCTTATAAAAGATTTATAGTCTGGGAAACACATGCAGGCAAAGTTCTGAATGGACCTATAAGGGTGCTATGAGACCCTTCTCAAAACATAATACAATCTATCACAGCTTACAAGCCTTTGAAAAGAACTCTTAAACACATTCAGTTAGTGTTCAAGTTTACAATTTCTCCATTCTTTTCACATTAAGTGAAGACACACTGTTACTTAATACAACTTATCACCAAAGTGTCCCATTTAAATAAAAAGCCCCAATATCACGTCCTATGAAGCCATAACATTCTGCCAGGCAAGACACATACATCCTCACTTCAACACAATGTATTAATTATGCTACTGAAATTTGGTTCAACATTTGTCCTATACAGATATGTAAAATAGTTTTTCAGTTCATTACTTCCTACTCAAAGATTCTGTTCCACACAGACTTCCACATGAGTTAGCACACCTATAGAGTTATTCATAGCCCTGCATCATCGGTTGTATTTTATTCTTTTTTAGAGTTGTTAAATACGTACTTTTCTTCTTGCTAAAAGCCAAGGGCTCATTCTGAAACAGCATAAATTCTTTCACTCTCAGTTTTAACTTTTAAATAAATGTACCAGCTTGGGAGAAAAAGGGAACTCAATGAACAATTCATAAAGAAGTCAAACAATACATAGTTACAAAGTACCCTCTGTAATTTTTACAGGGAGATGCACATTAATGCCTAACAGTAAGTGTCTTGGAAACTACATCTGCTCAAATCAATGACTAGAAGAGACCAAAACAGGATCACTCTTTGAACGAGTCAGTCTTTGGGCAGGTCCCAGGATCCTAGGCAGACTCAGAAAAAAGCAAGTTTGACCCTCAGAGCGGATGTGCATCAATTCCTCTCTGGGTGAGCTCAAGGGAAACCACTGCCACAGAGTTGTTTCCAACACAGTGATGCAGTGTGATGGAGTAGAACTTGCGGTCCTCTCTGAAAGACATCTCTTCAGGACCATCCATCTTGCACACTGAGGGCTCCTGCCAGTCACAGAAATCAAGAGAGCACCTATTCTGTCTGAATATAAGGATGGGCAGACAGACAAAGGAACACCCAAGAAAACACAAGTTTTCTTTGGCACAACTGTGTGGAGTCAATTCCTTCAGAAAGTCACATTAGATGCGACCACTCAAGCTTCAGTTGCCAACTCGACCACTTCCCAAAGTTTCTGTTCCCTCCACCCCTTTCATCTCTGGTCCCTTCCAGACCTAAAACCACAGAATCAATGGATTCTGTAGGGCAGGAAGTAAACCATGCGTGTCTTACCCAACTGACACTACAGCTGATTTAGAGGAAGCGAAATACCAAACTAGATCAAGAAACACTCCCTTTGGGAAGAAATGCCCTGAGATGGTTACTGATGACGAAGTTTCACTTTTTGTCCTCAAAATGTAAACATCCAGTCCCTTGTTCTGTCCTTAGTGTGATTTGTCATGAAGTGGGGTGTCTTTGGTTATTGTTGTTGTTGTTTTTGTTCAGTACCACTGAGAAGAAGAAGGCACTGCGTGATCCTGCGCTGTCCTCACAAGTCATCCCATATCCAGAGCCCATGGTTGGAGTATCCGCCCCAGTCCATCTCCATCCTCTTCTTCACGGACCCCAACTTACAAACAACCAAACCCCAATGATGGGGAAGGCTTTCATCTTATACCTTAGATACTAGAATCCAAATACAAACATTTGAGGTTCTGAATGATGTTCAACCAAATACTTCCCTCCAGGTCTCTTAAACCACCCCGTTCTCTCTCAGAGAAGCTGTTTAAAAGGCATTTTGAGTAGGCAAAATTCCTGAATTTACACATTTTCTTATATCTGTGGACTATGTTAAGAAGCTCAACCTCTCAAAAGAAGGTAAACTGGAATGTGATATTACCAAAGCCAAGCACTCCAAATGAGAAATCTTCTGTGAAGCACAAAGTTTGTTTTAAAATTCACCAAAAATCACATCAAAAATCAAGAGAATAGAGAAATTAGTCTGATCAGACGCCAGCTTCCCTAAACTGCAGATGAAAGTTTCTAAATTACTGCAGCATCTTTACAAAGGGTACAAAAAAACCCTGTAACTCTGAGATTATCAAAGGAGCAGAACTGGTTGTGTCAGCGCATTGGCAGAGACATTCAGAGGTCAACAGTCCACATTAAGGAGTCGACCGTATCTGGTCATTCTCAGGCCAGTTTGCATGTGCCTGATTTTCAAGGCCTTATATCCCTATCTAAAAACCCTAAAAAGAATACAATATGGTCTTCTCTTCCTCCCCCACCACCCCTGATGCTCTGAAATGAAGACCCACGATGCCCACTGCAGCAGTCTTTCTCTGAAAAAAGACTTCAGAGGCGCTGGTTAGACTTTTACCACACAATGAGGTTTCTTTCTGCTATCAGCTATAAGCTGATAAGCTGATAAGTCAAAATATTGAAGGTTTGGGGTTTTGTTTTCTATTTTCTCCCTAGTTTGTTCAATCTTTGAAGAAATGATTGTCAGGAGCACAGAATGGGACCAGGGTTTCAATACCAACTCTACCACTTGTGTCCCTTAACGTCTCTACTCTGTCGTGTCCTTGTCCATAAATAGCCTGCCTCAGAGGATGGCTTTGAAGATTAAATGAGTTAAGATATGTACAATGCTTAAAACATTTCCTTGTCCAGGAATGTGAATCAATATCATCATCATCATCATCTGGCAGGAGAATTGCAATCTTGACTATCTTTGGAACATCTACATTCTCGATGCAACAACAATGTACTGTCACCCAGTCCATTCCAGCTCATAGCGACCCTATAGGATAGGGTACAACACCTCTGTGGATTGTGGACACTGTAATTCATTACGGGTATAGAAACTCATCTTCCTCTGAAGAACAGCTGGTGGTTTTGAACTTTGGACATTTTGGTTAGCAGCCTGACACCTAGTGCAAGTGTCTAATAAGAGAGGAGTCTCTGGGTTGTGAGACCTGTTAAACACTCTGCTGTTGTTAGGTGTCAGAGATTCTGTTTTGGCCCACATCATTCCCATGCTCAAGAAAGCACTGCCTGATCCTGGGCCATGCTCACAATGGTTCCTAAGCTTGAGCCCATCAATGCAGCCACTGTGTCACTCCATCTCACTGGGGGCTTTCCTCTTGTTCACTGTCCCTCTACTTTACCAAATATGATTGCCCTTCTTTCTCCAGGGCTGGGTCTCTCCTGACACCATGTCCAAAGTATGTAAGGGGCATTCTGACTATAGTTTTCTAAAACAGATCTGTTTGTCCTTTTAGCAGTCCATGTACTATTTAACACGCTCTAAAACTCACCAAAAGTTTGGAGGTTCACATCTGCTCAGAGGAGCCTCAAAGGGGAGGAGTGATCTGGTGATCTTCTTGAGAAAGGTCAGCTATTGAAACCTCTATGAAGAAAAGTTCTACTCTGACTCACGCAGTGCTGACCTGATGGCAAATTCTTTAATCGGGTGGTGGGGAGTTGGGTGGGGGGGAGAAGTATATGGCATTGCAAACACTTTAGAAAGCCTTGAGACAGTCCTCTGATCAGTATTTATATTATAGTGCACTGGAATGGAACAAGTCATCACAACAGAAGAGAGGACACTATTGCGAAGTGCTAAAATGACATGCATAAGAGCCACCTCTGATTAGGTGATCCAGGCTAACTAGATTCTCTCCCCAAAGCCTCGGGTGACACCAGGGGAAGGATCCATTCTAGATGTAGCCATTCAAACCAACTGGATTATTGTTTGGCACTAGAGTTGGAAATTAATACTGGATTGCTAACCAGAAGAATGGGAGTTGGCAGCCACTTCAGTCACAGTTAGCATCAGCACATACTCTAAAAGTCAAAGTCTGTGACAGCTCTTCCCGCAGAATTAAAGGCAAAATTGACTGTGCGAGGGAAATCTTCTCCCAAAATCCACCCCAAGAAATCAGCCTCCAGATCATTTCACATCCAACCCCATTCAATAGAACAGCCTACACAGCTTTCCTGTATGACCCTTCCTGTAAACCAATTGAAAAGATGTTACTCTAACACTTTTTAATAGATAGGCTTGAGTTGAAATGGTAACCATTGGTCTACTAATTTCAGTTGTACATCTGAGGAACCTTGGATCAATAGCCACCATGGTCTTATATTAGATAGGAATCGATTTAATTCAACTGGTGAAAGGTCCTCCTGGATACACCCTTTTCCCCTCAGCTTCTGTGTATGGATTTGAGCGAGGATCTGAGTGTGGTCCTTGTGGATGTCTTCAATATGACCCTCTCAAGTCACACTTTGGAGCACGCAAATGCAATATCTGTACATTTGAAGATAGGCACTTTGCTGAGGTCAAGCAATCTTAAACCTCTCCATTTAGTCAACAGCTATTAGCTCTTCCCAAAAAGAAAATTAATAATTATTGTGGGCTTGAGAAGAGGCTTCCAATCACAGCCAGGTTTGTCTCCAGAGGTTAAAAGTAGGAGGCTGGCCACGTGCAATCTGAGTGTCTCTCCTAATGAGGAATGAGCAGGAATCAATTGCACTAACACCCTGTACAAAACACCACATATTCAAGCTAGGTGGTGGCTCATCAAAGTAGTCATTGACAGAAGAAAACCCACCAAACCTTTGGTTGAGCTGCTATCATTCCTGTTTCTTTCTTGCCTGTTGCTACATGGCACTGTGTGGATGTGCCTGATGGAGATTAATCTTTTAAAGATACCCAATCCTTAGGCATCATGCTTCCACATTAATCTTTTGCATTTTGTTGCACATAATCCTTTCCCCACAGTTCTAATTTTGGAAATAGTCCATCAGAATTCATCTTTTTCTTTATATAAAAGGCCAGTCACAGCTCCAAGATCTAGTAGTGTCTCCTGAATTTTTTCCACTGCATCCTTATGGACAAACATGGATTATGTTGTTGACTGTGCTTTTTATTCCCATTTTTCTTTTCAAAATTATTTTTAAAAATAGGGGGAAACTCACTACTTGTTCTCAGAGTTCCAGCATATCACAATTACATCTAGTTTGTGATTACACAGCAGCATTAGAAATGGGCTAATTTTGATGGGCTTTAACCTTTTTTTTTTAATCCACGAATACAGAGTAGTTTTAGGTGGGGAAATATGCTTCTAGTATCAAAATAAACCAGTCTGGGCTAAATGCTGAATCTAAACTGAGGGATAGACTTAACTTTAAGCTTTTCATTTAGTCTTTATTTTTCTAAGTAATACAGAATTTTTCTAATATACAAAAGAGTTATATACTACACAATTCTATCAATAGATACATGGTGTAGGGAGAAGCATCAAAAGGCAAAGTTGTGGCATGGGGCCCATCACTCTGAGGAGCTCTGACTCGATGTCTTGGGTTCTGAAAGGGCGTGCTTGTTTTATATTGTACAGTGTCTCTGCAGCAGAGGGACCTGGCTGTCGCTAATGGTGGCACTCATTCTACTCCACTGGGACCCATGATCAATGCGCCAGGAAGATGCAGTTAGGAAAAGGACTTGACAAAAAACCCAACAACAGTAACTGACACACCTTCCCCCAAAGAATTGAGCTCCTCATTTATACCACATCCAAGTGGCAGTTTGGGCATCTTGAAAGACTCATGCCATGATCCTTTTAAATGCTGACTGAGTTTGGAGATCAGGACGATTGTGGAAGGGGTAAGCTAGGGCTATCAGGTGGAAGGCAGAAGGTTTCCTAATGAAATACAGAGTGGATAGCCCTGCCTATTCAAGTAATGAGTAGATGAATTATCGAGACAGAAAAAAAAATGTTTCTTGGCCCTTTCCTCAACAATGGTGTTTTCCATGCTCTGAAGTCTTCTTTAGCATGAGCCTCTGTGATAACCTTTGAGAAACCCTATCAAGATGATCCCTTTGGAACACAAGCATAGCCCACACAACCTTCTGTGCTGACCTCTCTGACTTGAACTACACTGGCCCAGGAGCTCCCTTCCACAGCCACACCCAATTCATGGCCATGGAGTCCACACTGAGTCCAGAGACCCCTCTGTGTGTCTCCAAGATGGTCATGATTTAACGGAGCTGAAAGCCCAATCTTTCTCCCATGAAGCCTCCACCATTTCTAATTGCCAACTATGAGGAGCACAGCCCAATACACTTTTTACAGAAGCTACTCTAACAAGATTAATCCAAAAGCGTTACTGAGTGAACTTGTCCACAGCCTTCCAGACATATTTAAACACATCCCCCCGCCCCCTGCCGCCACCACACCTCCCCCCCATCCCCCCACCGCCCTTAAGCCCATGCATGCAGAGGCAGGTCCCTTGACAAGATGGGTGAGCACCATGGCCGCTACAATGGATGCAAACATAAGAATGATGGGGAGGCTGTCGCAGCACTGGACAGTGTGTCCGTCTGTTGGGCACAGGGTTGTGTGAATCAGAGCCAGATCAATGGCACCTAACACAACAATGACATGCATGAACTGGAATCCCAAGAGGAAGACCTACACAAAAACATCTGAAAATCATACAACCAATTGCTTAGTGCATGTTACAGCTCGAAGTAATAAAATTATTTTTTTTTTTGCAGAAAATAGGGTATTAAATTATTTAGACTGGAAAACTGATAAAAAAAAAAGATGTCCAGGGCTGAGCCCCGGTGGCATGGTGGTTGTGTGTGGGACTGCGGCCCACAGGGTTGGTGGTTCAAAATCCAACAGCAGTTCTCCAGGAGCAAGGCTGGACCTCTTACTCCCACCAGAGGGCAGTAATGCCTACACACACACACACACACACACACACACACACAAAGATGTCCAGATAACTGAACTTCCCTGAACATATTTTCATATTCATTTCTAAGTACTGCTTCCCTCTTGCTCTCTTTCTCTCTCTCTCAATGTAAATGTATTCAGGCCTTCTATTTTCTGGTCCCTAAATTTGATCATTTCAGGTGAATGAACTTCTAAACAACAGAAAGAAAAGAAGAATAAATAAGTCCTAGCCAAAGTCATCAGGAGGATAGTATTTGAAGGTCATTGCCATTCCCTTCCATGTAAAACTGAATGGATGAGATGAAGCATTTAAAAAGGTTAAGAAGACTTTTTAAAAATTCTTTGTAAGGTTCTAGGATGGGACACAGTTAGACCTTTCTTGTGGAGTCTCCAGCCAAATAATTCCCTGTATCACATTTCACTGCATCAGTTTTACTATGATCTTCATTTTAGGAGAAGACCAAGCATATTTTCTTCCTCATGTTTCAAACAAATTCTAATAACCAGTTTCCTCCTTTTCAGACTTCCGTATTTCCCCTAAGTGATCCAAATGCTGTTCTTTCCAGTACGTTGGCTTTGACCCTTTTCCTTAGTCTTCTTAATATCATACAACTTGCTAGTTCTCTGCTTTCTTGTAGCTCTTAAGACCTCAAGTCTTTACCAACCATGTTGTGCAAAACTGTCATATGTGGGTATACGTTAGCATCATGAAACTGTGACTGCAGAGCTGAAAAATAGGGGCTACTCAGAAACAATACCCAAGAGACGGCTTTCTGGAGGAGCCACTGAATGCATGCAAGACAGCTGGTTTTTGGCGTGTGGTTCTGTCAGTGTGTGGTATTGTACTGGCTGGGGTGTGGTGGTGCTGCTCGAAGCTCTACAACTGATATTTTAAATCTTAGCAGGGTCTCGCAGGGAAGACACGTTTTCAGACTAAGACAGACTGAGAAGAAAGCCTGGCAATCGACGTCAGAGATTCAGGCAGTGCAAACCTTCTGGATCACAACACAACACTGTCTGACTCACTTGCTGTGAACATGACATCAGGAGGCTTCATCAGCTCATGGAAGGCATCACGTTTGGTCAGGAAGAAGAGAGGCTCGCCTTGTAAGAGAAATTGGCACAGTAGCCTCAATGGTGGGCATGAACAGGCTACAGATCACAAGGACCATATGCAGGACTGTGGAGCCTTTCATTCTATTGCACATAAGCTAACCAAGAGTTGAGGTTGGCATTTCTATCTATGTGTCTATCTCCCTATCATCTACCTGGCTGTCTATCCAACAGGTGCATAATGTAGTACTCTGTGCTTAGAGGGATGCCAGCCAGCAACTTTAACCACACTGATGACATCCAGTGAAGAGAGTCTCCCTTTGGGAGGAAAGGACATTCTGAGAGACATTTTGAGTCTCCTGTAAGAGATGAAGAAATCGTGTTTTGTTCTTCGGTGCCATCAAGTTCCTTCTGACTGTGCAACAGAACAAAACACCGCCCAGTCCCCCGCCAGCCTCACAATTGTTCTTCTATTTGAGTCTATGATGCAGAAAGACCAATTAGGAGAGACAGACAGACAGACCCCGGCGAAAGTTATCCCCGAGAAGCACGATGACATCTAGGTAAAGTTGAGAAGACACCAAAAGCGTTTGCAAGAATAGAAATCTGGATGCCTCTTTAGAGAGCGAAACAGCCAAGGGGAGGTGCAATGCGCGTTTCTAACAGTCTCCCCCAGATGCAGAAGAAGCATTCAGGGCTCCCACACTTTTTTCCAACCCTAGTATGTAAGTCGCACGTCGACCCTGCTTCACAGTCCTGTAACTGGCAAACTACTAGGCGATGTCCTTAAAAAGGTCCCTACATCCAGGAACACCAGCAGCAGCAGAGGCAGCCAGGGCTCTAAGCTTCAGATTATGAATTGAGCAATTGCCCAGTATCTAAAATGTAGACGGGTAAACAACAAAAAAAAAGTGCTCTCCAAGGTGATACCCAGTCTGCAAATGCCCTATATTCAATGCCAAGTCTGGTTTTGTAATGCAAAAAAAGCCAATCTTTCCAAGAGACAGTTCATAGAAATTAATTGCTCTCTAATGTTCTTTAATTAAAGAAACTGGGCAATGACTTTCATTTTTAATTAAGTCCATTTAGCTTATTTTTCAATATCCTAAAGTTTAGACGTTCAGTTCATGTATGTCCAATCAGAAAACACTTCAGCTCAGTACAGAGCAGAAATCAATGTTAAAATATGTAAAGGGATAAATACTCAAAAAGCCTATTTTCACAATAAAAGCTGTTAAAATGAATGCACAGCCATAAACCAGAGAATTGTTACAAAATACGATAAATCTTTCAGAGGAGAAATGCTAAAATGTGAAGCTATTATTTCTGGACACACCTTCCCTCTGGGTCACTACTGAAGACAGTATGCCATCTCTCTGGCCTTGCCCCAAAGAAGATGAAGCTCTCTGATTTCTGCCACAACCAAAGAGAAGCTCTGGCAACTGGGGGCTCAAACTGTGTTCCTTTTAAGTAGCCAACAGTCTTCTAATTGGCCTCCCTACGTTCAATTCTTGCTTGAAAGAAACAGTCATCTAAGTGCCTCATCTAGAGTCTATTGACTTCTTCTAAACAAGAACTTTCAGATGATTCTCTTTTTCACCTACATCAAGGCTTAAAAAGGCCCCCATCATTTCTTATTTTTACTTATTTACTTTTTAAAAAACCATTTTATTGGAGGCTTATACAACTCTTATCACAATCCATCCATCTATCCATTGTGTCAAGCACGTTTGTACATTTGCTACCATCATTATTCTCAAAACATTTTCTTTCTACTTGAGTCCTTGGTATCAGCTTATTTTCCCCTTCCTTCCCCGCCCTCCCTCAAGAACCCTTGATAATTTATAAATTATTGTTATTTTGTCATGTCTTACACTGGTTCCCACCATTTTTTTTAAAGAACCCCGATGTCCTAATGCCTAACTTCTTTCTGCCCAGAACCTTCTGCTTACACACCCTGAGCACTGTGATTCCAGCTCACAGCGCCCCGTGTCTGCCCTTCATCCATACGCCCGCTCCTCAGGTTGCTCCAGGGCAGGGGTAGGAGCACCGCCTTGGGGATCATCTCAATGCTTGGCTAGCATCTGGCTCCCAGGAAGTGCTATGGTAATATGGTGATCAATAAAGGAAGACAATGCGTGGGAAGTCCATGAAGGAGCACAGTTACAAAGTCGGAGGAACACTGGGGCCCACTCTGGACATCATCACAATGGGCTGCAACATGCTAAGCACTTTCGCACAAGAGGGGCGTGAGGGAGGAGGCATCTTCTCTGCTCCTCCTGCAAACACTTTCCACAATCCTAGTCACACTTTGTATTTTTGAAGAACACTTGTTGGCTCCCACTGAGCCTCCCCTCACAAGGTACAAGGGTGGGCATCCCAGAGACGAGCTGATAATAAATAACAGTTGATAATTATAGAGTTCTTAACTTGGAGGTCCAGAACTCAACTGAAATGTCAAGGTGAAGTGTATTACCCAGGGCTCAGATCAGCACTCTGTGCAGAAACTCATGTGACACCTCCCCCTTTACACGTACAGAGACTGAAGTCCAGATAGCAAATCACTTTATTCAAAGAGATTTAGGAATAAGACATTAGCCAGAACGTGAGCGGGCCTCCACCTGTATGCACTCAGAACACAAAGTTGCCTGGGTCTGTCAAGCCTTGACTAGAAAGGAAAGATGAAAAGAAACTACATGTTATCAAACATTTGAGCCATGCTCCCATCAAAGGAAATGCCTTTAGTAAATTATAGAACGGCTGCCTTAACCCAGTTCTTCACAAAGAATCATCAGCACATCATGGGGACTTGAATGACAGCCTGCTCCTCTCCCCCTCCTTCTGCTGAGCCCTGGCTAGCTTTGGCTCCCTCGTCTCTCCATATTCCTCTTCAGTTTGCTTTCAATGTCTTCTTCTGCGTTAGATTATGAAAGAAGGCTACATGTAAAAGCTCTTAACCACCTTTTGGTTCCACAGCACAGCTTCCCCATTGGACAGATAGAACTACTGGGACCTGCAAGGCTATAAATTTTCATAAAGATCATCAGCACTGGCTGGCTTGCTCCCTCATCCTCTCATAAGGGATACCCACTGGCCTCCAGGTAGCAGAGTGCTCAGCCAACTGAGCTCCCAGACCTCCTCTGGATGCAACAGGATATCAAAATAGAACTCCATCTTCATAGAAAAGTTGTCACCCCTTCAGGAGAAGCAGATGCCAAAAAACAGGAAGAACTTCAAGAAGGATTCAGATGAATTCATGAATAAGAGGCTGTCAGTGGTTTGCAAAAAATGGAAAGATGGAGAGAGTAGCATGGACCTTTGAGAAGAACCCATGTGCCAAGGGAAAACTGCCCATAACTGTAAACGTAGTTATGTCAACAGATCATGATTGAAGTTCGACTATGTCTGAAAGGAGCCCCAGCATCACAGTGATTAAACACTCAGCTGCTAATTCAAATGCCTGCAGTTCCAACCCACCAGCTGGGTTTCTGTGAAGATTCGCAGTCATTCCTTAAAGATTTACGGCCTGCGAGAGAAACTCGAGGAGGCAGTTCTACTCTGTCCTCTAGGCTGACTAGGAGTAGGAAATGACTCAGCTGCGATGGGTCCTCAGCCCAAAGCACTATTCTAGTCTCAGCAGATGTAGCAGACAGCAAGAGACAAAAAGTCTTGCCTTCATGGAGCCTCGATCTCTGATCACGCCTCCCTTTCATGGAACATAGGCTCGAGCCACAGGCCCCAGAATCTGTAGAACAGAAGCTTTCTCCTAACCACTTATGTGCTCTCAGAAAGAGGTGCACACAAGCATGCCCTCACCCCATGGAGCTCCAAAGGCAATTGCCCTGGTGCTCAAAACCCAACTATGATGTTGATGCTGGCAAGTTCAAAAGGGAAATCAAAATTCACATTCAAAAGAGAGCAAACATAGCTAATGAGGCACAGGTTAAGAGGTGACACCCAGGCAGCACAGAGCATGCCCTGGTCCTCATCATCAAGGCAGAGGACAAAGACCCAGCCAGGGATGGACGGTCACAAGTGGCCCCTGGGTGTGGATCTTTGGAGTCAATGACATGAAATAAAAAGTGTATGTAAACTGTTAAAGGGAACGCGGATCTGTTCTGTAAACCTCCACCCAATTCAAGGCAACAAGTCTAGAACAAACAACCATGCTTCCTGACAAAAGTAAAATGATCCCCCAGTCTTACATTCATCTGTGCTCACCTGGCTGGCCCGTGTGAAAAGGCCATCAAACACAGACTTGGGGGCCATTGTGTTGGCGGTTTAATCTCTGTTCTACACCTCCACTAGCCTTGGTAGGGAGTCCCATCTTTTCTGTGGAAATCACAATTATAACAACCTCATAGGGTCATTGTGAAAGGGGGATGAGATGACAACATGTGAGGTACTTAGACAATGCCTGGCTCAGATTAAGTCCTGAAGAAATGTGAGTTGCTGTGTCAGTGTGATGACTAAGCCTCCCTCCATATCATGGCAAATTCTGGAAACCGCAGAAGTACTGCAACAATGAATAACTTGAAGCATGAACCAGCCATCTCATCTTGAGCAAAACCAAAGTTCCATGTAGAGTTCTACCACTTATTCTCTTTCACTTGCCTTCTTTTTCTGCATGGGACAACTGTTTTCTAACCAAAGTAAGCGAGAGTTGGCTGTCATGCACATTTTCAGGAAGGGGCCCTGGTGGTGCAGTGGTTAAGCATGAGGTAGTAGGAGGCAGACAGACTGGAATAGCTACCGTGAAGGTGAAAGATGGGCAATCTGCTTCTGACTTGGACTCTACTCGCCCCAGAGTGTCGGCAAGAGTCAGAACTGATTTGGCAGCCATGGGTGTTGTCAATCAATTTTCAGAAGATGAGGAAAGAAGAGCAGTTGGATTTTGATTTCCTAATGACTTCTCCCAGCTCTCTGGAAAGAGGAGCTGAACTTTAGTCTGCCATATAGCTGAAACAAACAGAAACGAAAGTCTTGGCTTTCTACTCCTGTAAAGAGTCAGGCTGAGAAACACACGGGGCCAGTTCTCCCAGGCCTTGTCGTGTCTCCATGATCAGTCAACTGGCTGACAGGGAGTTTTGAGTGAAACATGTGTTAGGAGGGGGCTCTAGCGGCTTAGTGGATTACTCATTGGGCCACGGTCAGTCGGTTGTTTAGACCCACTGCTGCGAGGGAGAACAATAAACTCTTCTGTTCCCATAAAGAGCAGCAGTCTCAGAAACCCACAGGGGCAGTCCTGCTCTGCTCTGTAGGGTCCTGAGGAATGGGAGTCCATTCAGGAGGAGTGAGAAGACTCGTATATGCTATTGCTAAGGGCATGGATGATTATAAGTTTAGGTAGATGTTCAGGAGCCCTGGAAGGGCAAAACTGCCCCTGTAGGGTTCCGAGACTACAAATCTTCAAGAGAGCAGAAAGCCTCATCTTTCTCCAACTGAGAAGCTGGTGGTTTCAAACTACTGACCTTGTAGTTAGCTTCCCAATAGGTAATGACTATGCCACCAGGGCTCCTATGGGATAAAGACCTGGTGACACATTCCTATAAGATTACAATCTATAGAGGAAAAAATTACACTCTAACGAACATTCACGGGAACCATTCCGCACTGTCACATGCATGACCTTGTTATGAGTTTAAAATTGAGACGCGAAACCAACTCAACAGCACTTCACAACTGTGGCATAGTGGCTATGCATTGGGCTTGCCAATCACAATGTTAGCAGTTCACAATCACCAGCAACTCTAAGGGAGAAAGACTTTCCTTTCTACTCCCACAAAAGGTTGTCTGGGGAACCTGGGGAACAGGGTTGTACCCTGTCCTATCAGGTCACATTTGACTCGATGGCAGTGAGTTTGGTTTTCTTGGTTTTAACGACAAAGTACAGGTAGGTGAGGAACAGACACAAGAGAACTACAAGAACAAACAGAAAAAAGCCCTTCCACCTGCAAACTTTAAATCAAGTCGAGAAGTCACTTTGTTCTATTTTATTTGCTGCAAAGAACAAGAAGTGTACCAGTGCATCCCAGTAATAGAACCACCTGTGTTATCTCCAGGCCAAAACCAAACATCATACCCAACCAATTCTGTTCTCTTGCCCTTTAATTTGATTGGAGCTAGTTTCTTTCCACCTTGGACGTGTTGAAGAATATGAGTTGCCGGCAAAATCATCGGAACTTGACTTAATTGTGAGGCTTTCTCCTGTCTTTGCATATGCTTGTCAAAACTACTCAGAGAGAATTAAAAGAAAAGATGCTTGTCAAAAGGTGGAAGGACGAGACAGGAAAAAAATGGTTATGCGTAAGCAAACAGCCTAAATGGTGTACTACATCTGAAAAATCTTTTGTCATTTGTGTTGCTTTTATGGAGACGATCCAAACATTCACTTTCATGGAATTATTGATTTAGAGAGAAATTGTTAGACATCCCATAAAGCTCACCATATGTATTTCTTTCCATTTCGGTGAGTTGCACATTCTATTGTGGTTTGGGTGGACAGTCACAGGGATGGTCCATTTTCTACTCAGCACCTTAGACACTCTTTGTTGCAGGGCATTCAATGCTGTTTCCTCTAAGTAACAGCCCTCTTCCCACCTCCCCCCGCGGTTCCCATTGCCCCTTGCTGCCTTCTGAACTTTGCAGCAAATGCTGCCCCTTTGGTCTCGGATGGCTGCTGGTCCTGGGGAGGAAGTCCCTCCCGGGTCTCACTGTTCATTTTCCTAGTCTGTCTGTGGTTTGCCTGAAAAACGACTGTGGAAGGTGAATTTGGTTCCAGGCTTGAAGGGTTTCTAAGGGACAAGGTCTCGGAGGCTCAATCCAAAGACTCTCTCAAACCACTCAGTAGGGTCTTTTTATCATTTAAAATTTTGTTCCACACTTTCTCCCACCCTGTCCCAAGATGAAATAATATCCACATGTAGGGAATTTTCATCATTGTGAAGGCTGTAAATTGGCCCTTGACCACTCACAGTTTTGTCTGTCCAAACACATCTCTCTGACCGAAGATGGGATCGAAAATGTAAGAGTCGTGTGTGGCTTGAGATCACTTGTGAGTGGATGCCAGCTCATAATGGGATGCCAATTCCATAGAGAGAGCAGAACCGGCCCTGCGGGTTACCAAGACTGAGAACTCTTCAAGGAGGTGAAAGCCCCACCTTCCTCCCAAGGTGCACCTGGTGGGTCCAAAAGGCTGACCTCGAGAATTATAGTCCAACATGCAACTACCTTTCTGTGACCAAGGCCAGTAGACTCCCCATCTGCAGCTACCGTTCAGTGTGAATAATAGTTTTTAAAATGGGTTACATTTGGAAGGATCTGATTTGGCCTTGTCAGAGGAAGGTTTGGACTTAAAATTATTCCTTAGGAAATGGCAAACCTATAGAGCCAGTAGCTGGATTCATAATTACGCAGGGACATGGCGGGATGGGGGTTAAGGGGAATGAGGTGGGAGCAAATAACGGTGAGTTCAAGAAAAAAGAAAATGTTCCAAAATTGATTGTGGTGATGACTGCACCACTTTTTTCTGATATGGCTGAACTACTGAGTTGTATCATAGGTGAATTATATGCCAATAAAGATAAATAAGTGGCACAAGAAAATATGCCTGGGTTTCACTACTGGATTGCAGACAGGTACATGCTGAATGAAAGATGAGAGAAATGGCCTTTGCCAACTGAGAACAGTTCCCAAACCCAGATCTCCATCCCACATAAGATTCCAGTCTTGTAGTTATAGGAAAACATGAAATATTTCAATCAATGGGGTTCAGGTCCACTCAAAAAACATTTATTGAGTTACTCCTATGAGTCAGGTCCGATCTGGACTCCAAAGCTGCTCACCGCACCCGATGGGCCTCTCAGTTATAGGTAGCACAGCAGGCAACCCCATGCACAGGCACTCAGAGAGCATGATGCAGCACGCAGTACGCAAGTGGAAACAGAAGAGTCATGGAATGAAGGAACAGCTCTTTGGGCCTTCATGTCTTGCCTACATTTACATAGCACATTTCCAAAAGAAGCAATCCACATACTTCTTGAATTTATAAACTGCAATCTGCCAGACGAAACTCTCTAGTTGTTTCAGAGAAGGTGAAATCTTTTTGCAGAGGTAGGGAGGAGGGCTCCAGGTAGAAAGAAAGTCAAAGATATCCTTGGGGTTAAGGTCATGCCAACGTGGACACACAAAATCATTCTACCCTGGCCTTTGAGAGATATGTTTCCTTCCTACTAGAGAGTCCTAACAAACTAATCTCATCAAGGCATTAGCTTTGTGGCTCTAGGGCCTACACATTAAGTGACTTGCTCACAGTCACACAGTTTGTGGTAGCAGGACCTGAATTAGACCTGATTTCTGAGCTCCCAATGTCATCTTCTTTGAGTAAGGCCAATCAGAGAGATGAGAGCCAAAGTCGGAAACAGTGGTGGGAGCATTTGTTATATTTGATAATCGACCTGTGAAACAAAGGGTCCTGGAGGCCTAGTGGTTACATGGTGGCCTGAAAAGTGCAAAGTCAACAGTTCAAAGTCAACAGGAGAAAGATGGGGGCTTTTTGACTCCCATAAAGAGTCATGAACAGTCTTGGAAACCCACAGCAGCAGTTGTCCATGTTGGCATGGACTCCATGGATCTGCATATGTCTGGAAAGCAAAGCTACTATCAACATCCAGAGGAAGCTACTGGCCTGCTATTGATTTGGGAGGCAGAAACCCAAAAAACATGTCAGGAAAGAAATGTGAAAACCTTCAGAAGCTGCAGAACTCCCCGAAACCCAAGCCCAGGAGACCCACAGCACAGTGCAACGTGAAGAGCAGGAGGCAGTAGGGTAGATGGGGTGGGGGTGGGCGTGTTCCCGAACATGGCCCCTCTGCCAGAGGGACTGGCGGATGCACTGCCCAGAGCTGCTCCCACATGAAATAGGCTTGGTGCAGGGCCAAGCAGTTCCTCCAAGTTTTGCAGAATTACAAAGATGTCTCAGGAAAATATCACGCTGGGAAGGAACATCAGAATGGAATTTCCCCAGGCTATGTCCAACAAGAATGAAGAAATCTTCCCTCTCAAGTATTTCAAAATCAATTCTGGGTAATGGAGAGTCAACCTCCAGAATGTCTCCTAGCATTCCTCGCCCCTACTTCCTTGGGTTTTCTGTACCTCACATTGAGCTCTCCTTATGGCCAACTACAGGAGCCATTTGATATGGCGGTTGGTTAAAGGTGAGCCTGGAGCCAGACCATCTTTGACCAGCCTGTTGTGATCCCTAATATTTAGGGAAGCCATCAGAGCTGTATGATTTCTCAGCGCTTCTCCTAATACTAACGTAGCAGGCAGGTGCTGCGGTCATGGGGTTGCCATTAGGTGAGCAGGCACTGTTCCCAGAAAGTAGTCCCAGGTGGGGCCTATACCAATATAATCTTCTCAGGCCTGTCCACAGCTTGGCTCTGATCTCTTCTTGGCACGAGTGCTCCACTAATAACAAGTTTGGGAGCACAGCAGAGGAGGGGAAGCACAAACCCTAAGAATGCATGTCCTCCCTTGCCCTTCTTTTCTCTAAACATAGAGCTAATCAGGCAAGAGGCTCCATCAAACTTGAGAGTTGGGGGTGGGATGGGGGTAGAAAACAAGTCCTTATGCATGTCTTGACACTCACTGCTTGACCTACCACAACTACGAGTCTCTTTACATGTCACCAGGCCTTCACAGGACAAAGAGAGGAAGACAAAGCCGCCTTCTTGTAACGGTGCTTCTAGTGGATGGCCACTAAGAGGGGAGAAAACACCTTTCATAACTTCCTCGGGCACTCACTGAAAATTCTGGACTTTGGGGAGGCTAAAACACCTTTCATAACTTCCTCGGGCACTCACTGAAAATTCTGGACTTTGGGGAGGCTATTAGTAAAAGGTTAAATATGACAGTGGGTAATGATACACCAAGGGACTGGTGTCAGGGCTGTTTGAACGCTACTCAGAAGTCATTGCGATGGAGAGTTGGTGTCTGCTTTAAAGAGCTCGGGAAGCAGACAGAGTTGGCAAGTAAATGCCTCCGTGCTGCCCTAGGCGGAACCAGTGGAAGACACAGACGTCCTCAATAGCACTTGTACTCCATTCTGTAATTCCAAGATTACTGGGTACCCATATCTAGCAGTTACTTACTATCTGTGACATATTTCCTTGCATTGCTCTTGGCTTAATTTTAGTTTTTCAAAGACATAGATAACTCTACATACACAACAATCCCCTCCCCCCTTTCTTCCATTGTCCACTATCAAGGGGTTTAATGTACATCGTTAGATTTTATACTGCTTGTATTCTGGGTGGCGGGCTGCAATATCATTATAACAACAACAGTTTACTTCCCAAACCCTTCTGTTATAAAAGTCAGTAGATAGTCCTTTCCTGTCTTTAATTCTAGAGAAGTCCTTACTTATAAAATCTGCAGTGTTGCCCAAAGCACCTTGTGCTATCAATAACAGGGCTGCGAACATCCAGCTACTAAGCTATCTGATTGACTTAATGTCCCCTGGTGCCTGGCAATGATAACTACATGGTCTATAATTATGTGGTCCCTAGAAGATACTTATAATTGAATCACAGGGCATTTTGTGAATGTTTGGGACAGTGATTAGAAGACCACAAAATGGAAGGACCGTCACTTGCACCAGCTAGAATGCAAATGAAGCACCCTAAAATTCAATTATAGGAGTCCTTTAGGTATTAAATAATTATAATACAAATCACATTAGGGGGAAGGTTTTATTTTTAATTGAACCTCCCCCATAACCCCTGAAGATTGCATTTCCTAATAGTTTGTAAAAAAACAACACAGCGAGATTTTCAGAATCAGTGTTTTCCACCCAACTGGAAAAACTATACCAGAGGTAGAGCACCCCAAACCCATTTCTGATTTTTGGTTCCCCTTCCTACTGACTTGGTGTCTTGGTGAAGCTGAATCTCTCTGCAGCCTAACTGGTTCCTTGAATGTGCCGCTTCATTAGAATGTCTAACACTATCTTGGTAAGTGTAAAAGGTCTGTAAAGATAAACACAAACATTTTTCTTACACTGAAACAAGAACCCCTTATTTATTCATAGGTCCACTTACCCTTCCTACTCCAACAGGCCTTACAACGGCTTCCTCGCACCTTTCCCGTTGTTTTTCCGAACCAAACTCACTGCCATAGAGTCAATTCTGACACAGCCCTCCAGGGCAGCAGGGCCTGCCCCTTTGAGTTTCTTCTGAGTCAAACTCTTGATTGAAGTGAGCAAAACCCATCTTCCTCCCAAGGAGTAGCTGGTGGTTTTGAACTGCTGCCCTTGTTTTCAGTAGCCCAACTTGTATCCACTACACCACCAAAGCTCCATGCTTCTTTCTCCAGTTTTCTCTTAGTTTTCTTTTTTTTTTTTTTTGGCATCACTGCCCTCTGGTGGTGGGAGTTGGAGGCCCAGCCCTGCTCCTAGAGCGCTGCTGCTGGACTTGAACCTATAACCCAGTGGGCCGCAGTCCTGTACACAACCACTACGCCACCAGGACTCAGCCCTCTCCTAGTTTTCTTTCTCCCTACTCATCCCTCGGCCATCTCCACCGCCAGCCTGAGTGGACACGACCTGGTTGTCGTGCTTGGCAGCATATTGCTCAGGACACAAAGATGGACTCGTTTAGAGGTGAACCTTTTTACAGACTGTACAGTTTTGCTTCCAATTGTAAACTGGAGAGAAGCCTAAAGATGATTCCCCACTCAACCGGGAAGTACAGGGAAAATAAAAGCCGAAACATGCCTCCCTGTCTTTGACTTGTGTAAACACATTATCAAGGGAAGGTTGAAAGGATATTCACACATGGCAGGAGCTCAGACAGTCAACTGAGCAAGTAAACAGAGAACAGCATCTTGCCATCCCTTCGGCAGCTCAGAATCACTTCCAGGGCACAGGCTTGACTATTCCAGCTCCCCTGGGAGTTACCACAAGTGCATGTCCACTCACGGCAGATGTATAAACAAATCTATTCTGCTCCACTTAAAAACAACATTCCAAGGCCTGTGGTGAAAACTCACATGGCCAAAACCTAAAGAATACTATCAGCAATCCAAGCGGAGTCCTAACATTAAAAGATAATCTCTAAGGACTAGTAGAACATTACAGACCTAAGTCCATATCCATATACCTTCTTATGTATATTTTCCTTCCCAATAGAACTGGCTTGAAATAACTGGCCCATGAACATTTGTTGATAAGGAAAAGAAATTCACCATTCTCAATACCATGAGCCAAAGTTTACAGCGATTCAGCCAAAAAAGAGGGAGGGAGGGGGTTCTGAGAGACCAAGAATGTGGGCACTATTGGATGCCCCTTGATGAGAGAATGAACACTGCACATTTTCTCCTTTTAGGTCCTGGAATACAATTATGCTTCTGCACGGAGCTCAAGAGCAGACTCTAGCCTTTCCTCATGGAGTGTGATTCTCTCGGAGACGAGCCGTCTGCTCGGCGTGCAGGAGCTCTTCTCCATGGCCACTCTGCCGACTGGAATCTTCCCTCACCCTCTGGAGTCCAGGAAAAAGGAAGAGCCGGGATGGCTGACCAGGATTGCCAGGAGAGAGAGCCACAAAGAATGCAAGATGAGGGCCCAATGTTGGCCCATGAGAAGCGCCCTCCCAGGGCCAGCAAGGCGACCCCTCTGGAGGAGACAGAAGTTAATGAATCTTTTTATGCACATACACATGCTGGCTTCACACATTAAAAAAAAAAATGAACCCGTGCTAAGCAAAGGGCTTATTTTAGCAGTCTCATAAAAAACGAGATAGACGGGCATTCTTTCTCCTTCCGAGCAGCAATGCCAGCCCTAGCAGACTTGCAGGTCTTTGCTACTCAAGCCTGCAGAATGAGAGGTAGTGTGGAAAATGCAGTGGAAAACACGAAACACACACACCAAACCACCTTTCACATTGGTCACCTGTGCATGAATACATCTAGCCATTCATTGGCATTCCATAGGAATCGTTCCCTTTATCATGAGAGCAAAGGCCACTGTGGAAAAAGGACCCCAACTTCTACTTGCTGAACAAATTATTTGATTAGCGAGCAAGAGGCTTCCCATGTGGCCTGAGTCGGCCACCATCCAGCAAGGCTGGCCTGGCGCCAGAGGCCTCCTGCCAACAAGGCGAGAAGTTTCTGAAGAGCTACCGTGCAGCCAATGCTGTGCGAGTTTCCCAAACAAAAGCCGGCCACCGAGTTCAACAACTGGCTTGCAATGGTGCCATATGCTCGGCAATATTGTCCTGCTGCAGCCAGGAGCCCCGTCTTTGGCATGCCTGGGCCGCACAGCTGTCGGCCCTGGGTCTGTGCGATCATTATTTTCACTGTTTTATTACTTTTCTGGGAATTCAAATCAGGGTAACTGCGCTTGATGCACTGGGTGAAAAATGGTGTCTCCCTCCTCCCCCTACCCCAGCAACCTAATGAATTGCCTTTTTTCATATCAAAGAGTAATGAGCACGAAACCACATAATATTTATTCATGGAACAAAAGACACAGGAATGGAGGGGGTAGCGAGCAGCAGCTCCTGGGGATGGACAGAAGAGAAGCTGGACGTTTTAAA
>PVJH01032276.1:0-22839 GCA_004026705.1 Nesogale talazaci | reverse complement strand
CACCACATTTGCATATGCACACATTTGTCCTCAGGGATCATATCAGGAAAGTGAGCATGCAAAGTTGTGCTTTTGAGTTCTTGAAGCCTGATATCTCATCCCTTTGACACCTCATGATTCCACATGCTAGTGTGCTTCTTCCATGTGGGCTTTGTTGCTTCTGAGCTAGATGGCTGCTTGTTTACTTTCAAGCCTTTAAATCCCCAGATACTCCATCTTTTGATAGCCGGGCACCTTCAGCTTCTTCACCACCTTTGCTTATGCACACATTTGTCTTCAGTGATCATGTCGGAAAGGTGAGCATCTTGGAATGCCAATTTAATAGAACAAGGTGTTCTTGAACCAAGGAGATACTTGCCTTCTCATGTTTCTTAATTTTCAGTTTTGTCTCCTTATTCTTGTACATGAATGTTGCATTGGTGATGCAATAGGGTAAGCATTGGGTTGCTTATCATAAAGTTGGCAGTTCAAACCCACCAACAGTTCTGTGGGAGAAAGATGAGGCTACTCTGGAACCATAAATATTTACAGCCTCATAAACCCTATACAGGGTTGCTGTGAGTTGGAATCAAATAGATGACAGTGTCTTTCTTTCTTTCTTGATTTTAACAAGAACAAATGACAGCAGAAATGTTGGTTGAAATTTTAGGCACATGTTATGCTCTCTATGTATTCAAATAGTCTTATATTTTCTTTTGGAAGACTTTGAGAGATTTCTTCAGGCATGTTCTAGACATTATACCCACATCACCCACTGTCTTTCCACTTAGTCACTCTGGGATTAATTTCCCTAAAGCACTTTCAGCTCAGTGTTGGCATCATTTCTCTCTGACCTCTCTTGGCCTATCTATGTCCCGTTCCTTTCTTTTTCTTCTGTATTGCTTCCCTCCTGATTGTCAGCTTATCAATCACTACTCCTCAGCACACACCTTTACCTTCAGCACATTCACACATGAAAACAAGAAATTGAAAATGGTTGATTCCATGACTTATCCAGAAGAGGGTCAGAAACTAATGAAGCTAGTTGAGTGATCTGAGAAGTTTCTTGATGAGGGAAGGAGGGGCATCACTGCCCTGGTGGGAGTAGGAAGCCCAGCCTTGCTCCTGGAGAGCTACTACTGGATTTCAACCGCCAACCCTGTGGGCCGCAGTCCCACACACAACCACTACGCCACTGGGGCTCAGCCGACCTGGGAAGTTTCTTCACCAAACCTGAACTTCAGAGTCCTCATCTGTAAAATGGGGACAGCAACAGGCCTTGCCTCATAGTACTGCTGGGATGCTTAAATGGGAGGATACCCAGGAAACATTGTTGGAGACAGAGAGAATATGAGTAGAACAAATGCCAAAAAACATTACCTGCAATGATGGACTGAGTAATACTCCCCCATGCCTCAGAAAAGGATATCCACAGGCTAATTCCTGAAAGCTGTGTATATGTTTTCTTACATGGCAAAAAGAACTCTACAGTCATAGTTAAGGACTCTGAGATGAGATTATCCTGGATTATCCAGGTAAACCCTGTGCAATCACAGACGGTTCCTTCCCAAGGGGCCTTCACATGGTCATGGAAACATGATATGGGAAGATGATGGAATTTTCCCAAGAACATTTTGAAATCCCTTCACATAAAACAGGAAGCAGGAGGGTCAGGGCTGGAGAAGGAGATTTATGCAGGAAGCAGCGATTAGAGGGATAGAGGAAAGGAATGGGGCCAAGGAACACAGGCAGGTCCTAGAATCTGGAAAAAGGCAAGTAAACAGCTCTCAGAGTTTCCAGAATAAACAGCCCTCTCAACCCTAAATTTTAGCACAGTGAGACTTCTGACCTCCAAGTGTAATGTATTTATGTTTCAATCCCTTAAATCTGTGGTAATTAGTAAAGTGGCAATAAGAGTCTAAGATAACTATCATTAATTTTGTCATCACCATTTTTTTTTCATTTTTATTTACCCCGGAAAAGGGAAGCCTGAGAACTGGTCTCTGTCTCAATACAATTGCACGCAGCAGAGCGTGTCTGGGTAGCCAGGGTGCACAGCAAAGAGCAGTGATAGACATTCTGAGCAAATTAAGAAAAAGCTGCTTGAAAAGAGAATAGCATAATAGATTACAGATACCCTGGTCTGGTTCAAGCAGGCGCCAGGTGACCTGATTGGATAAGTTGGATAAGCTTGAAGGGTCAGGCTGAAGTTCAGTATTTGATTTGGTAACGGTCTCCCCATCCTTCAGTGGCTCCTCTTTCACTCTGTTCCACCCCCGGCCCCATGTCAGTGAAGGTGCTTTCTCAGGTGTGCTTCCTCTGCTCTCTATCAGTCCTTCTCACTGTCCCACTCTTGTGTGCTGTCTGTATGTCCTTGTGTGGAATATCTAGAGTGGAGCTTTCCTGGGGACCAGGGAAAGGTCTCCTACCACCTAGTAGCCTAAAAGATTTGGCATGGCTTTGTGACTCACCAAAAATGTGTGGAAAGGAATAAATCGTTCACAGTTCAAGTGTGGAAATTATTATGAAAAGTATTATTCATCTTCTCTTGAGTTGGCTCACAGAATTAGAGACCGCTAAGCAATTGCTTTTGTGCTGGGACAGATTTTTGTTTTGGTGACATTATGGAGCCCAGGCTATGTGACCATTCAAGCCCACCAGCTGCTCCAGAGAAGAGAGACGGTGTTATGTTCCAGTAAAGATCGTAGCCTCTGAAACTCTGTGCAGGCTCGATCTGAATCAGAGTCAACGGGGTGGCCGTGGGCTTTGGGTCTGTGGAAAGGAATGCCTACTTTTTTTTGCCTCATGAGAAACAATTGCTTGTTTGTTTTTTTTTTATTTATTTCTGTTTGCCTCTCCTTTATTTGCTATGGGATTTGCATGTAGAATTTTTCAATTCAGTGCCGCTCTTAGATGTGGGCTAGCGGGGCGTCTGGTCTGGATCCTACTCTTATTGGGGACTTGCCTATCACAAACACTGGGACAACAGCATTCGCCCCCCTCCCCCTTTCATGTAAAAAGTGTGTTGAGCACAGGGTTAGGAGTGGAGGAAGGAGAGCATTGCAGCCCCAGTTGCAGACTTCCAGGGGCCTGCTACCACTATGGGTTGAGTGTTGGGCTGCTAACTGCAAGGTCGGTGGTTCAAATCTACCAGTGGTTCTGCAGGTGAAGGAGGAGGCTTCCTGCTCCTGTAAACTGTTACAATCTTGGATATGAATCGGAATCAACCCGATGGCACTCGTTTGGTGAGTGTGGCCTGCCATTTGTCCTCTTGCCCCAAGCCTGGCACATGCTAGGGAAGAAGCTGGTCCTGTCTCTACCAGTTTTCCACCCCCACCCCAAATATGTGGGAATTAAGAAAATGAAGGTAATCAGGGTTTTTTTCTCTTTCTTTTAATAGTTCTATGACATATAATTCGCATAGCACACAAGTCAGTGTTGCATCGTATCACGAAGAGCTGTACTATCATAAAAATGAAGGTAATCTTTTTATTTAGAGAGACCCACAGAAGGAAGTTGTGTCTGGTTTGCTCACTATTGTATCCCAGTGTTATATTGGAGTCATGCACAGAGTAGGTTGTTTGGTGACTGAATGGGTAAAATGAGCTTTCTTTGCACAAAAGAGCTCTCAGGAAGTCTCATCCACACACAACGAATTGAACATATTTAAGGAGTACAGCACATTTAACCCAAAGTGACAAATTTTTCTCTTAGAGGTTTTATAATTTCAGGTTTTATATATAAATCCATGATCCATTGTGAGTCAACTTTTATATGTGGTGCCAGGATGAACATTCATCTGTTTTTTTTTGCATATGGATATCTAATATTTCCAGTACCATTTGTTGAAAGACTGTAATTTCTCCTCTGAATTGCCTTTGCTGCAAATCAATTGACCATGATGTGTGTGTCTATTACTGGTCTTACTGTTGTGTTCTATTGATTACTTGACTATCTTTAAAACCAATGCCACCCACTCTTTATTCTACCTTACGAAAGTTTTAATATTAGGTAGCATTAGTCTCCCAACTGGGTTCTTGTTAATGAAGTAATTTTTAAATCAAAGGAAAATTCTGAAGTATTGGTTGCTTTAAAAATATAGTACTGTTTTAGAGATAGTGTTTGCTTTGGGGAGCTAATATGAGCGTATGTAAAAAAAAATTATTACTAGGGCTCCAGTTCATACATTTGTGGATTTCCATGAAGTGAATCATGTAAACATGTTGTTGTGATCAGTGGATGGTTGCAGGCAAGTTCTCTCTCAGGGATACTCTTGTCTTAGACGTCTTATGGATGCCTTCAAAAGAAGGCCCATCAAAACAGTGTTTTCAGGAGGAATCTGCTAGGCAACTTAGCATGTATGAGTTCTTCAGCACATTTTTTATGCTAAAAAGTTCCCCTTGGCTTATACTTGAATGAGGGCCCGGTCTATACAGATACCTTCATACCAGCTAAAGCTGAAGCTCTGTTTGGACATACAGATGATGACGAGGGATCCAGTTTTGAAGGATTCTAACTCCTGTGTTTTAGCTTGGTTGCTGATTGAGTTAAGGTTTTTGTACTTTTACAGTTATCGTTCATACCATATTGTTGTTGTTGACCCTCTTTTCCACTTACAGAGCTAGTTTACTATTCTTTGAATAAATATTTAAAAGCATTTAACCTACTGATGCCTCAATTAGTATAATTTTATTGGTATGTAGTTTTATTTTGAAATTTACCAGTAGCTGCTGCATTTCCCACCCTAGGTTTATACTTGAGTCAGTAAGTTTTCCCAGTTTTTATGGTAAAATTAGGTGTCTCGGCTTTCATTCAGGTTGGTTTCTACTCAATTATATATGGTAAATGCAAGGCAGGGAGGTCAGAAGTCTATGTAGTTGGGCGGAGGACTTCAACAGGAGTAATCTTGGCAGATTTTCTTGGAAGACACAGGGAGACCCCTTGGACTTGTAATGAAGAAATTTTAAGAAAATTATATTGGTAAAAAAAAGATCAAGAAAGTTGAACCAAGACCTTTTTTTGCTATCACAACAATGTCCCCACTCATTCTTAAGTGTAGCAAGGGCTGTCCTACACAAATTTCATTGGGAAACCTTACCCCATCTACCCCGCAACTCTGGTGTTCCCCCCACTCAAGACTTTTGTTTGTTTGTTTCCTAAACTCAAAGAACATTTTAGCAGTACACGATTTGTGGTTCTTGAGGCTATCAAAACTCCCATTTTGATGTGAGGAAAGCTGAGGAATGAAGACTTGTTTGGGGAAGGACTACTGCCAAGGTTCCCAAACTTACTTGTCCTACCACTCCCTTTTCAGAAAAAAAGAAAGAAAGAAAAAGAATTACAAGTAAAGACTTCTTTTTCTTTTTAAACTATATCTGCTTCTGTAGCCCTTCTTGATCATTCTCATGCCCTCAACCCCAAGGGGTAGTTGAAGCATTGCCACGTTGGGAAAAATGGGCGTATCGGGTTTGAAATACTGCCTCGGAAGTGTATGGAACTAGATGTTGGCTATGTGTAAAAATGATGGCTTCACATTTTGTTATTTTTCATAAAGGTTTCTCTGACCTTGTAGCAATATTTTTTACTTACCCAAGTATGTTCACCACTGGGTTTTCTTACTGTGTTCTGAATGAATAGATGTTACCATAATTTTTTAAAAGCATGCCTCTTCTCAAAACCAAAGTGTTGACTCACTCCCTGAAAGACAGCTCTGTTAACAAGACACATAAAGCTATGCTAGAACCCTGGAGCTGGAGGAGCCATGTGGAGACCTCTGCCAGCACTGCGATGCTTACACTGCCACTGGATCCACAAGACTTCCCCCACCCACTTGTCTGTGATCTTACTGCATTCAGCATCATTTTTTGAGTCCTCAGGTTTTACAAAGGAATGAGGAGAAAAGTGAGGAAGTAGATTTGATAACTACTCTCTGGGCTCCTGAAGTTAGTAGGCAGCTGAAGCATCATCTTCTCCATCCAAAAAGAGCAAGTGGACAAGTTATCTTTATAATACAAGGTATTAAGGGCTGATGGGGGTATTGCAGCAGTGAAGAGAGAGTTTGAGAGTTCCTGGACTCCCCACTAGATCATAAAACTAAAGAAGGTGACCCTGGGACACTGCACACCTAGCCTCTGCACAGGAGAAGGGCATGTTACAGTGATGACAGCATGGAGGATCAGCATAAAGAGGGAACTTATCTTCTCTCCCAGCCTCCGTGAGGAGAGAGAATGTGGTTGCCTGGTGCCTTGCCAAGCATCATCTTGCACAGTGCATCCTGGGGAATTTTCTTCAGCCAGTTCCTATGTTCTGTAGAGAGAGGCAGGTTTTGCTACAAATTGTGATGGAAATAAATAGTGTGTCTTCTGGAAGTGTTGGACATCTGTCTTACTTGACATCAAGTTAATTCTGACTCCTAGGGACTGTCCCTGTGAGTGCCCAAAGCTGTCAGTCTTGATGGGACCTGGAACCTTGTCTTGTTCTTCTCGATGGTCGGCAGCCCAATATTGTTACCTACGGTGTCACCAAGGCTCACTGAGCCTGATCTAAGGGAGAAGTGCTGGTCTGGTTGGTGCAGTTCCTCGAGTACTGCCCTCTCCTCCCCCGGAAACATACATCTCATAAATGGGCAGGGAAAAGCCTTGGCCCAGGGGTCCTGTGCTGTGGTCATAATGTAGGACTGCCAGAGAAGCCACAGAGAAAATAAATAGGAGATTTAGCAAGCTTTTGCTCGCCTCTCGCCTCCCCCCAAACTTTGTAGATTCTCCAGCCAAAGTTTTTTAATTTGTTCAAATTTTTATTTTTCTTCTTCCTTAAAAAGATATAGCCAAATTGTTATATGGAGACACTTACTTGTTTATTATAGCCATTCTCATTATTGTAGGTACTAGGATTTGAAGACAGTGGAAATACTCATTTCCACAGAGCTTTTATTGTTACCATTGTTCATATGTATTTAATTTCCAAAATATAACATCCTTGAAAAAGTAGAGCCAAACCTGGAGTTGGAGTGCTTTTCAGGTAGTTGAGACCCCATTTTCAGATTATAATTGTGTCCCTCTCTGCTCTGTTGGTGCTTAGCACGGACCATCAATCTCAGAAGCCCATGAGCTTGGTCTACACATGTGCCAGAGAAGTGGGTGTGACATCAGGGGAAGGTTGCCTCCAGCGGTCCCAGTAGTGACAGGAGCATCTTCTGTGCTGTGGAGCATGAGGGCAAACAAGGCAGAATGAGTTGACTGGGCATAGGTGGCACGGCAAAGTGGGGTATGTCTTGGGCTGCTAACTGCACAGCCAGCAGTTCAAAACCACCAGTCACCCTGTGGGAGAGAGATGAGACTTTCTGTTCCTGGAGGAGCGATAGTCTCAAAAACCAGCCAGGGGTGTTCTCTGCCCTTTCAGGTTGCTCTGGGTTGGAATCGACTTGATGGCCATGTGTGGGCAGAGAGCCTGCTTTTTATAATGACAAGAAGCTAACAAAGTAATAATTCAGCAATTTCCCTTATGACCTATTAGCCATGATTTTATCTTTTATCTTTTAACTCGTACTCGCTGGAAAGCTACCCTGAAACTGTCTTAGTCGTGATAGAAACGCCATATGTGGATGGCTTGAACAAGCGAATGTATTTATACCCAGAGTCACCAGCATCTCAGACGCAGAGCTGGAACTTGCCCTCAAGCGTGTCACTTCCTCTGAGCTCTCGCCTCTGGTACCCACTGTCACTGCTACCCACTGTCACTGCTACTGTCTCTTCCCCTGACCACTGCCATTCTCCCTGGGCTCTTCAGTTCTCATTCAGCTTCCCTTTACTGTCATCTGGGCCCAATGCCTATATGTCTTGCAGTCTGTGTGTGAAGGCATTAGGTGGGTTTCATTATGACTTGTGGTTTGGTAGTCTTCTTAGAGTGTGCATTTGAAGAGTCAGCACAAAGCATCTTCTTAAATGTTGGTCCTGAAGATATTTGGCCCCCACTATGGGTTGAATCGCTCACCTCATCTCTGTGCTTTTGGTCATATTCCCTTTGGGGACTGAGTTGCCTATGCTACATTAATGAGACAGACGCAGTGTCGGTGTCAGTGTCGTCCACCTCTTTGGAGATAACGCGCATCAAAGAAGTGAAAACGACAAGAGGAGCAGCATAGACACGGGGAGAGGGAGGCCAAGCCACAAGAAGATCGTGCAGAAGCGGGTCCGAGAGACAAGCCCTTTCCTCCAGAGCCAGCAGAGGAAAAGGCCCTCCCCTATATCTGACACCTTGACCTTAGACTTCTAGGCCCCTCAGTTGAGAGAGAATAAATTTCTCTTTGTTAAAGCCTCCCACCTGTGATGCTTCTGTGCTAGATAACTAAGACAGCCTCTTTAAAATTCAGCCTCATACCTAAAGTAGCCGGGCTTGCCTTTTCTTCCTAACGCCCCCAACAGTGGTCTTTATTCCATGTAAGGTCTTAAGGAGGCTGCTTGTGACCTACCACAGCATGGGGGGCAGAAAGCTGCACTGTGGGAAAGAGACCACCCCCCTCTATCATCCCCTCTGCCTGCTGCTGGCCAGTCTGCGTACCATGGTGTTGTAGTTGCATCTGTCGTAGAATTTACTCTGTTGTTTTAGTTAGAAAACACACAAGAGTAAGCACATGTCAAAGATTACAGCCTGAGGCTTCCACTGAAGACTCTTTAGAAGCCAGGGCCCCATTAAGCAGGGTGAGTCCCCGGGGATGATTGCTCTTAGTGATCCTGGCATTTCCGATTCCCCTCTGGGCACCCCAGGCCCCCTTGGGAAGGAGGGCTGGCCTTGTGACTTGCTTGGGCCATGGGTGGTGAATGGCAGCATTGTGTGCTGCTGTGGGGTGGAGGTTTGTAGACCTGGTGCTCCTCTTACCGAGTTCCCCACGCTCGAGCGGTTGTGGACATGCTGAGACCAAGCCTTTCTTGGTTGCCTCCCTTGAGAGGGTTATGTCCCTGCTAAGGGACTGTCTTCCTTTCTAGGCATGTAACATAAGCCAGACATAAAATGTCACTTCTTTGTTATTTTCCTCCCGTTTATTTATCTAGGGGCCCTGGGAGCATAATGGCTTTGCATTGGGCTGCGCCCCCACAGAGTCAGAAGCTTGAAACCACCGCAGCTGTCTACTCCTGTAAAAGGCTTCAGTCTCGGAACCCCACAGGGGCAGCTCTACCCGGTCCTGGAGGGTTGCTATGGGTCAGGATGGGTCACTTGATGGCAGTGAGTTTTGAATTTTATGAACCTAAACTTTTGTATGTTCAGAGGATATACAGGAAGCTCCAAAAAATAGTAGGTGATTTCCACACATCCTTCCCCCGCTTTCCCCAATGTTTACATCCAAAATCAGCCTGCGTGGAGTGGATTCCCACTTGGGGACACCCCAGATGTGTCAAAGGACTTTCAGTGACTGAATTTGCAGAAGTCTCTCTGCTGGATTTTCTTCCTCAGAGGCATTTCTGGGTGGATTTGAACCCCCAATCTTTAAGTTAGCAGTTGGGTGCATTGGACATTTGCACTACCCAGGGACACTCTTCTTCCTCCTCCATGCCCCCCCCCCACTTAGATAGAAAGGGAAATAAGAAGCTAGTGTGGGGACCTGAAAGGAGCTCCCCCCCAAAGGTTGTCCCAGCGCAGCTGCTTCCACGTGGAGTCATAAGCTCAGAAAAGAGCTGATGAGAGCCTGAGGTGTTGGATCATAAAATGGGTGACAGGAAGGGGCCATTTATAGAACGCTCGACTTCCTTATTTGCCGCATAGGACTACAGATTTCTTGTGTCTTAAACATTTATCTGTGAATGTATTTCTCTTCAGCTTCACTCGTTTCATTCTGAAATCATGACACCCACCTCCCCCTCTGTTTTGCACTCATCCACTTTGGGGTCCGAGAAAGTTAAAAATCACTTTGCTAGACACAGCCAACAAGGTATACACCCTTAACTACAACCCCCCCCCCCCCCCCACCAACCCATGGGATGACAGAGAGCAGTTGGGCAAGTATTTTATGGCAGGGATGGCCCCTGGTAGCCACATTTGCAGCAGGCCATTGCCAGAGTCAAACACCAGGGCCTCCTGGGATCCCTGGTGTCCGGTGTTCTAGTTGCCGTGAGTTCCTGTGCTGCTGTTGTGCAAAAGGGCATTCTGCATCCTCCCTGCTAGACCACACAATGCTTATTCAGCCTCATCAAGCTCTTCTTTTGGTCATCTGTTCTCCTCCCTCTGTGACTGTCCCTCTAGTCTCCAAACTCCCTTAAGGTGGGCTTTGTCCAGCCCAGAAATGAGCACAGCACTCTGGGGAGCGTAACGGCCGGCAAGTCTGAGCACAATCCCTGGCTTCTGTTTCCAGGCAAATGGCAGGCTCAGTGTCTCCCTCTCTCACTGAATTGTAGTGAGATACTTAACCCAGGGCTTCAAGGGCTCATGTTTGAATGTCTTCAGGAAGCGATTGCAGCGATATAGAGAAGAATGTCTGTCTCCGGGGAGAGGGTTCTGAGTTATCATTAAAGATGTATGACTGCACTGCACAGCCAAATTCCAATACAGGGCAAACAAAAGTAAATAAGCCTCTTCCGGAAGTCGCTTCTTGGGTGATAAATAGGGTGGTATCTTATTTTGGTCCTGCACGGCTCATTAAACATGAACGATCCTGTTCATCTGCCTGTAGGAGGGAACTTAAATGAAATGCCACCAGGGAGCAGAAACAAACCTGGCACAGGTTGTAATTTTTTTTTGGGGGGGGGGGAGGAGCAGGTCCTACAGAAATATTTGAAATCAAAATACTCGCCCCATATGTATCTCTATCCAGAGAGAACCCGCAGATGTTTGACAACAAAGGCAAAGAGAAGGACATCATGTAGTGTCCGCCAGGGCTATTTTAGGTCACTTGCATGGGCTGACTCCAGCCTTTTGTTGAAACCAAGGTAGTAGCTGGTTTGAGAAGGCCAAACTAATTATTTGTGAAGGATAGCAATGACAAGAGTATTTCTCCCGAGACAGGGCTGCCTGATTTATTTTCAGAGACAGATGAATAGTCCTTGGAGCTGATGTAGAGAGTTATGGAGTCTATTGTTTTCTAAATAATGTTTCCATGGTTAGTTGCTAGGTTTGGGCCTGCACTGAGTGTGGGCTGATGAGTGACTGGGTGGGCAAATTAAAATGGGCTGCCCGGGTTGCTATGGTAGCCAACAGGAGGGCAAGTCCAGGGAGAAAATGAACCTTAGAGATTCTAAGAAGAAAACTACAAAGAAGGACACAAGCAGGGGTCCCTGCTAACTAGAGACTCATTTAATGCCCAGCTTTCACTTGGCTGGATGCACCTTGTCATTTATATGCCACCTCCTCTGAGAGGTCCTTTCTGACCATTCCTTGAAATCGCTTGCCCCACCCCTCTCCCATCGTGTCTGCCAAACCAATTGCACTCTCTTCTTTGCATTTATCATTAGCTGATCGGGCATTTTGTTTACTTGTTAATTGTATTCTTGACACTAGGATGAAGTGTAGGGACAGGGACCTGCTTTTGGCACAGCATCCCGAAAGCCTGGGATTGGTCTTCCCATGGAGTACGTGCTCAATAAGCAATTGTTAGATGAACACCTACATTCTGCTTGGGGGATGTACTTATTCATCTTTGGATTTCCAGCTCAGAGGTATTTATTGGGCTGAAGTGGGCTACCGTAAAGCTGGGGGAGTCCCTGGATGTTAAGAATGGTCAACATGCTTGCTTGCTAACTGAAAGGTACAAGGTTCTCAGAAAAATGGCTTGGTGAACTACTTCAAAACTTCTGGAGGGTCATTATGGGTTGAAGTCAACTCGATTGCAGTTGATAAGAAACTGGGAGCTGATCCTGCAACCTGCTTCTTCCTCAGTGCTTGTTCACCAGCATCAATAGCCATTGGGAAGTCAGGAAGGAACTCTGGGATTTTAAGTGAGCTTCTCTAAATTCTGAACAGAACGGGATTAGAAAGATGGGTTTCTGAATGCGAAAGTAAAACAACTAGAGCTTGCTGGAATGCTGTGAGGTGCCCTAGGGTTGGTTCTGACTTAAAGCGACCCTCTGCACAACAGAAAGAAACACCACCTGCCCTAGCCTCACAATTGTTCTTATGTTAGAGCTCATGGTTGCAGCCGCCTTGTCCATCCTTCTGGTCAAGGATCTTCCTCTTTGTCACTGCCCCTCCACTTTACCAGGCAGGACACCCTTTTCCAGATCCTGGTCACTCCTGATAATATGTCCAGAGTACTTGAGACACAGTCTTGCCATCTTCGCTGCTAAGAGCATTCTGGCTGTAGTTCTTCCCAAACAGGTTTGTTTGTTCTTTGAGCAGTCCATGGTACTTTCCATATTCTTCACCAGCACCACCATTCAAATGCACTGATTCCTCTTAGGTCTTCCTTATTCAACATCCAACTTTCGCACACATGTAAGGAAATGCCATGACCTGAGTCAAGTGCAGTGTCGTCTTCAAAATGACATCCTTGTCTTACAACACCTTAAAGAAGTAGTGTGCAGCAGAATTACCCACCACAACGTGCTGTGTGATTTCTTGGCTGTTGATTACAAGAACGTTGATTGTGAATCCAAGCGAGATGAAATCCTTGGTAGCTTCAGTCTTCTCTCGATTTATCGTGATGTTACCCATTGGTCCAGTTGTGAGGATTTGGGTCTTCTTTACATTGAGTTGTAATCCATACTGAAGGCTATAATCTTTGATCGTCAACAAGTGCTTCTAGTATTCTCCACTTTCAGCCAGAAAAGTTATATTGTATGCAAATTGCAGGTGGTTTGTAAGCATTCCTCCAATCCTGATGCTGCATTCTTCTGCCAGTAATCCAGCATCTCGGATAATTTGCTCCACATACAGAACGAATAAATATGATCCAAGGACACAATGCTGTTGCACCTCTTCTCTGACTCAAAGCCATGCAGTGTAGTTCTGTTTGTAGAACTGCCTCTTGATCCCCATACAGGTCGGTGTGGGCACAATGAAGTGTTCTGGGATTCCCATTCTTTTCAAGACTGTCCGTAGTTCGTCATGATCCACATAGGTGAACGGCTTGACATAGTCCTTAAAACACAAGTAAACATTTTTAAGGGATTCTCTGCTTTGAACCAAGATCCATCTGACGTCAGCAATGGTATCCGTTGGCCCATATTCTCTTCTGAATCTGCTCTGACCCTCTCGAAGCTCCCTGCCAATGTACTACTATAACCGTCGTTGTTGTATTCATTACACAGATGAGGAAATTGAATGATTTACCAAGATCACATTGTTGTTCAGTGGCGGAGCCAGAATTCAAATGTATTTCATGGGGTCATGGTGAGAATGGAGATAATTCACTAAAGGGGTTTAATTTGTATTCAACCTACATTTTCTCCCTTTTCTTAAGGATGTTTTCCCAGACCTCCTACAATGGCCATTTCAGGCTTTTCCCCCAATGATTCTCTTTCCTTTGATGTGATGGAGATGTAGACCCACAGAGAGTCTAATAATACCAAAACAGAGGAAGCGTGCAAGTAGAAAACCCCAAACTAAAGAACAATATGTGTAACCTAGGATAGGGGGAATGAGAGCCATTCTAAGCTATGCCTGCTAAGCGCCTGCTACCATCGTGCCTGGCAGCAGTAGCATGGGAGGAGATTACAGGGTCTGATCTGAAGTCAGCCCGTCATGTTCTATAGCCCGTATGGATCTCGGTTTCACCCTTTCTGGAACTGAGTGCTAGGGCACGGAGGCAGGTAAGCTGTAGCGTTCTTGTAACTCTGAGAGCACACAGTACCAATGCCTGTGCCCTTCGGTGTTTCATGTGGCCCAGTGGTTTGCTGCTGCACTGGCCCTTCCTTCCAGTGGTGTTGTGCACCTGTGCCCTGCTCCGGCTGCTGGCTGCATCCTAGGCAGCCCCCGGCTGGGGCTAATCACACTTTGGAAAAAAAAACACACTGCAGCTATTTCATGATTGTTTTATAGAACTTGCTGTAAGCTAGGGCATTTTCCTAGACTTGCTAGTCTTGACAGCAGAGGCAGTCTGAAGAAAGAATAAGAACTTTTTTGGGGGTAAACTATATTAGGGCCGCACGCATGAGCTGTGGGTCGGGACAGCCCAGGAGTCGGACGTGGGATGGTTAGCTAAGTATCTCAACCAAGAGACTTATCTGGCCCACTCTGGCAGTCCCACTACGACCCAGAAGCTCCGAGCAAAGAGTCGCATCTGAAAAATCCAAACGTAGGGACCAGGAAGTAGTAAGTGTTCTGCACTGGCACTGGTTGGGCAGCTCCAGGTGAGTGGCATGAGCCCCTGAGATGCAGGAGCCCAGCCAAGGACAAGACTCGAGTCCTGGCATCTGGAAGTAGATAATCCCAGCAGGACATTCCTAAAGTCCCATCTGCTTTTTGAAGCAAGAACCCCCACTTGGTTTTTAGAAGGACCTTCTTGCTTGGGGGGTGGGAGTGTGTCTATCTGGCACCCAGAAATAGGCATCCTTCAACATCTGATTCTCAATACAACTGTCTGGAATGGACAGGGCCTGTGTTGTTATTGTTTTGGGGCACATAATTTACCTATAATGGAATTCAGTCGTTGCTGAGCCCTCTGGACTGCAAGGATTTAAGGAACTGGCAGGTTTTATGCAGTAACACCGGGATCCAGTCTTCTGACCCAAGGTCATGGGCTTGATTGACTGCGGAGTGATGGAAACAGGGAAGGTAGAGAGTTAAGATGTAGGGTTTGCTCTAAAACCCATCAAAGCTAAAAGGCAGGAGGGAAATGATGAGAAGAGTGCTGGGTGGTTTATCTCTAGATTTTTATCCCCTTGGACTTTTGGAGAGTTTTGCCATTTTTTTTAAAGTGAATAAGCCTGAACCATTAAATCAGAAATTTCACATATGATGACAACTTTAATTCTAAAGCCATCTTGAAATTGGAGGTCGAAACCTCTCAACGGGTGAACAGAAATTTGAAAAACGAAATGCCATCCAGTAGCTTTTTCAGCTCGTTGCATGCCAAAGCTGTACTTCCCAGAATGGTGTTTTGAAGCTATCTCTTCGATACAGATGGATGACATCAGCAAGAAAATTGTCACCACATCTTCCTGCAGGTACTGCAGTTCAGAAAAATGCAAAAGTTACTCCAAGTAGAAAAGTTTACATGACAAACGTAACCAAACCAAAACAACTGCTCTGCCTTATGGAACTACTATGCACCCACAGAAATGGTTTTGGTTTGGTTACTTCTGTGGAGTGACTGGTACTTCTGTGGAGTGACTGGTACTTCTGTGGTTTGGTTACTTCTGTGGAGTGACTGGTAGGTTCAAACTGCCAACCTTTCAGTTAGCAACCTAGTCACTGTGTCACCATAACTCCTTGGTAAATACATAATATATATGCATACATACATACATACATACATATTCATATGCACACACATATATCCAACACCTAAAAAAATCACAGAGAAATTTCAGGAATTGTCTGTGAACTTATAAGTGAAGTTCTTCCCTTCTTCCCTCTGTATTGAAAGACTCAAAATCATTTTCACAACATTCAGAAATGTAAGGTGAAATATCCAGTGCAGTCCACAGACGCATCTTCAAAGTATATTTGTTTTACAAAGCTCCTATGTAGCAGGAAAAGGAAAATAAATTTATAGAAGAGAAGATCTTTTCAACCATTTTGCCAGATTTATGTTTATTACATAAAGTCTATACAAGAGTACACTTGAATCTTTTTAAAAATCACTCAAGGTAGAGTTTTCAAAAGGCATTGGCACGATAAGGACATTTTGTTCAATTGATTCTTCAGCACCACTGAGGAGGTGGGTCTTGTTATTATCGGTGTTGAGTATGTGAGGAGTCTTCAGGGTAGAGTAGGCAGGCACTGCTTTTCTCAGTGTAGAAACAAGGGGTGCCAGTGGCTGTCTGGCAGTGGCCACAGAGGCACACCTGGCAAGAGTGCCCTGAGCAAAGGCATGAAGGTGGCCCTTGGTAAACTGCAAGGGAAGAGAGAGAGCAGATTAACTGGGTGACTGGGCAGGTTACAGTACACAGTGGGCCCAGGAAATGAACGTCATTGGCTTCTAAGTCCCAGACGTTCTAAGAGCTCTGCTTTTGCAGGGTAGGATTCTGTACAGTCAGTAGTCATCAGCATTCCAGTGCATATTCAGTTCAGATAGGCAGTGGCTTCAAAAAGTGCAAGAATGGAATTACATGATAATGTATTTTTCTTCAAGAACTGTTGGAGTCCCTCCTTCTATGTTCCAGGTATAGAGCTAGGAGCTTCTGTGAGTGACAAAGATGAAGAAGTCATCATCCGTACTGTCAAGGAATTTGCTACATGGCCAAAAAATAAGACTTGTGTGAAAAGATAACATCTGTTTGGTTTAACTAGATTTTATTTTGTATTTCCCCACTTTGTGAAGCCAGATATTATCTTAACTGACTCGCTAGCCAAAGAAGAATGAGTGGAGTCCCAGTGTCCTCGTGGCTCCTAACCCCAAGGTCAGCAGTTTGAACCCACCGGATGTTCTGAGTGAGTAAGAGGCGGCTCTCTACTTGCATAAGGAGTTACCATCTTGGAAGCCTACTGGGGGCAAGTCTGCCCTGTCCCATAGCGCTGCTATGGGGGGGAGGGGGATACTCCTGGGGTATTGAGAAAGAAGAGCCTCTGTGCAGGATGGAGGAGGGCGTCTGGAACCCCTCCTGGCCTGGGGTTCAGCAATATGGAGGTAAAGAAGGAAGGAGGACCCAAATCAGCGAAGGATAGTCATGAAAGGGGTGAGCAGGCGCGAAAAGGAGGACTATACAATGAATAGGAACAAAGAGTGTGACCCTTGTCTCATAGTTGGTTACATGTTGGGTTGCTAACTGCAAAGTTCATGGTTCAAATCCAACAGCGGTTCTGAGGGAAAATCAAAGATTGATGACTTCAGAAACCCAATGGGCGCCGTTGCATTTTGCCCCAGAGGGCTGGAGTCAGAATCCACTGAATGGTAGTAAGGTTTGAGTGAGAAAAGGGATACAGGAAAGAGAACTAAGATGAGAAAGAGGAGCTCAACATGGTACATTTTGGGCTCACTCTGAAATTAGGTCTCCAGAGATACTATTGTGCAGAAGTTTCTCAGACTAATTTAAGATCACCAACGAGTGTGTGGAGAGAGGGAGAATTGAGGCAGTGACGACAGAAAGTGCAGGCTGCCATTTAAGAAGCTGGCAGTGAGAGGATGCAATAGACATAAGATGTAAGTTTGAGGAGGGGATTTTTAAAGTCCAAAGATTTAAATATGCAAGGGAGATTGGTTGAGCCGTGGTGTGAAGTCTTGGGTACTGTGGTTTGGAGGACTCCCCTGTGGGGGAGGGAAACAGTCCCCTTGTATCGTGGAGCCCACACACTGCACTTTCAGCTCATATAAAGTGACCACCTGCCTGATGTAAGACCTAAAGGGGACATTGTCTTTCTGTACCAGGTGATAGGCTGCAGCTGTCCCCAGCTGTGTGCAGAAGCAAAAGGAATGAACATCAGGATGTCCATCAGGGCCCACTACTGTCACCTTTCAGAGGAAAACTTTCTGAGAAGAAACGGTTTCTCAGAATACAAATGAGCTGTTTTCCTCTAAGTGGTTGCATCCTAGCAGTAATTGATAACTGGCCTTGTTTGCAGTCAAGGAATAAATACATAAGTTTTCTCCGTCTAGAGCAATATAAAATAGTCCAGACACAGTGTTGTGAGAGGTTCGTAATCTTGGCCCCCAATTTGACTGACTACCTTTGCAGTTTAGACCTAGTGGCTGATGCTGCCTGTTGCAGAGCGAAAATATGGCATTAGAGAAAATCAGGTGGAGCATAGGTGAGGGCAGGCCTTCCTTTTCAGGAACGAATGATCCCGTAGGCCTTGGCTACCTTCCATCATGGTGTTTACAGTCATGCTTCAGTGCTCAATGCCCATGACACATTTTGTGAAATAGGACTTTCTGCTATTTGAGTGTTGTGAACACCATATTATGTTCTTTCTGGCAGTTCCTGGGTTACTGCTGCATTCTGCTCCAAAGGTTACCTATATGTTGAATTTTTACATAAATTGGATCACTTAGGTATGGTTCATATTTAATATCAACTAGTTGAGTGTTTGTCTTAATATATACTGCCTTAATATATGTCTATGTATGTGTATACGTATATGTCTAGAGGTGTGTGTGTGTGTGTGTGTGTGTGTGTATAACACCTTTCTAAGCTCCAAAATATTATAGAAATACTTCCAGGCATATTCTTTTGTTTTTTTGGGGGGAGGGATCACTGCTCTCTGGTGGTGGGAATAGGAGGCCCAGCCCCACTGCTGGAATTGAACCTCCGTCCCAGTGGGCCACAGTCCTGCGCACAACCACTACGCCACTGGGGCTCAGCCCCCCAGGCATATTCTTATCAAATAACAGGGTAATGATAATATTTTGAGGCATACCACCCATGTGTTATTTCAAACCATTGTGTGTACCTCCAGTGTTTAACATGACAGGCTTTAGGGGGTTGTCATCTGAATAGACTTTATGCGGCAGATGCCTATATTCATTTGTGCAGGCTGCACCCAGTCATCATTAAGTTTGTTCATCATGAGAGAGTGATTGTGTTAGGCAGGAATTAATTATCATGATTGCCTATCAGGGTTGTCCCAAATGATATTTTAAAGTAGGCATTAACCTGCCTTTGAAAGCTATGGATGCCCTATGTACCATTGGCTGCAAACAATGAGAGCAACTCGGGCTTCTGTTTGGCTTTTCCTTCCCACAGCCTTCCTTTCCGTTAATTGATGACTCTTCTCAGAGAAGTTGCTGACCTTTTTCCTCCAAAGTCTGTGCTTTCCCATGTAAAGCAAGTTCCGGGCTACTGCATGTTGTGGAGCCCTCCCCATACCAGCCCGGCCTCAGTCTAGGGCAAGATCACTCCTAGGTACAGACATGCTTTTTATACACACATATACGTTTACATAAACACGTCCCTATGTGTTTATATGTAGGTATGTATGTAGGTGTAGATGCCTAATTTTGACTAATAGTGGCCCTATAGGGCAGAGCATAATTGCCTTCTATTGTTTTCAATAGAAGGAATCTTTATGGGAGCAGATCACCAGGTATTTTCTCCTATGGAGTGGCTAGTAGCTTGCCTGACCTCCCTAGATACTATTCCCTGAGGTATCTGTGCAGACCTTTGGCTAATGTGTGTGTCCTGCCATTTTCCCCACCCTCCTCCCTCTTCTGCCTCCCTGGAAGATGGACTGATGTTTGAAGGTGCGGCAGCCATCCTGTGTGTGACAGGGCCAAGGCCATCAATGAAATTAGACTGTGTGTTAAGATGGAAGAGTCTGGGCTGCTTATGCACCCGAGTCTGCACTGCCTAATTTGAAATAAAGCAATTAACCCTCTATTTGGGTAAACTATGGAGTTTCTGTTAATGTGTATTTGAATACAATCCCACCTGCTTCCTCTATTGCCTCCAGTAGAAATCTCGAAAACTTTTGGGGGGATCATGCTGGCTACCAGTAAAAAGTGTGAACCTTTTATATTTGTTTATATTCATTTGTATAAATTTAACATTTAGCAATCAGGCACATAGAAAAAGGGATATTAAAGACAAAAATATTTTAAAGTTCTTTCATATCTTTCTATGCTTATTAATGATATAAAATATTTTTGTTTTTAATAGTCTGCAAAATATGGAGCAATGCAATGTGTTATACATTTCATGATTTTTTCCAAGCATTTAAAAAATTTTTGCTAGACTATCTGAAGACCTGTCTCCATGGTTAGTTTATCTCTAGACTTGGCTTGGATGGCTGTCAAATATGTAAATATTATAAATGTATTTACTAAATGATAAAGATACTCATTTTTCAACCCCACCCAAAGATTGCAAAGGATTTCGATTAAACTTGGTCAGGAAACCTTCATCTTTCCCTAGAAACTAATGAGAGAGATGCTTTTTATACTCCTAACAATGGGTTTCAAAACCCATATGTGGAAGATGCTGAGATGGATTGAAAATTTTGATCTCCAATTTAGTGTGTCAGATATGAGAGTTCTTGTGTATGAGACATCATTTTCAGCCCCCCAAATTTACCATTTCCTAATAATGGAATTCTCATATAATAAGGATTCCCTTTCTAATTATTCTATTTCAAAATGCTGTCTCCACAGCTCAAGCTCAAGCCTCTTTTGAAAAACCTTTTCTCTTTCAACCTTAAAATACCACATTTACAATGAAAGGAATGATTACATCTGTTTATTTTTACTAAATATCTACTTGCTATTATGTTATATAGAAAGCCATTACTTTCCCAGAAAAACTTCGCAAGATTTCGATTACGTCTCTTTTTGTAAATGAAAACTAGGTAACTTAACTTGGAGTTTAACCATTCCTTTATTCTCTTTACAATGAGAACTAGCAAATCTTGATGTTATGCAAATGACAGTCTCACTCTCCTCATTATACAATTATTGAATGACCTGCGTTACATTTCAGCTTGTTGTTTTTTGTCATTTTAAATAGTCAGTTCTGATATTAGCCTGTTTTGGAAATGTGAGTCTTCCATCTGGTACATTCAGGATAACAATTTGAATATAACGCAAAACTTGTGATTACTTATGCATAATTTCATCTGTGAGAAACACAAAGTGAGTCTAGGTCAGCCCATGGGAATCACACACACACACACACACACACACACACACACACATACCTCAAACATCTAGCTATTTGGGCCAAGTTCAGTCCCCTTCACAGAGCTTCAGCCCCTTGCACCAGCCTCACAAGAAGGAGATGAACAACCTGCTGAACAGTGTAACCCTTGCCTCGGGCATTTCACAGAGCTGATCTCCCCGGGAAGGGCACAGCCCCTCTCCCTAACATTCCAGGAAGCAAATTGGCAAAACAAGATGACTTGCTAAAAAGCCATCTCCAAACCAGAAACCTCCCTCTCTTTTATCAGCTCACATGCTTTTAGCTCATACCTTTTATATGTACCACCACCCCAGTACTGGGCACAGCTTCTAGAACCTACTTGCTAGATTTTGGAACTGCCCAGGAGCTCAAATGCTCCCGTCCCTTTCCCTGCTCTCCCTTCCCTTCCCTTCCTGGCAGTCCTTTTCCCTAAATAAAAGCCATCCTTTGCTTCACATCTTTGTCTAACTCTAGCCCTGCCCTGCAACCTCTGCTTCAACTTCTCACTGGTTACCTCAGTGTGTTATGTTGTGAGCGCATGTGCTGTGAGCCACACCCACGAGCATCTGGCATTTTGTCTTCCATCCCATCTTATGTTTCCAAAGAACCTTCTCTCATCGCTTCATGATAGCCCACACTCGGCAACCCTCCCAACGTTCACTTCCCCCACCTCCAGTTCTTTGTTAAGGGACAGTGCCAGCTTTATTGTTGTATCGACACACTTCTTTTCTTAAAATTAAAAAAGCATTTTATTTATTTTATTGAAGGGCTTTTACAGCTGTTATCACAATTCAGGCATGTTGAAACACTAATACTTTCATCCAACTGGGTAGGAAACATCCCACTTGGCATCATTTATACTGATACGAATCTTTTCAGATATGCAGTGATATTTTTAATGCATCTTCCAGCAAAATTTGCCGAATCAAGGTCTAAATGGGGGGGCTGCAAAAGGTTCGTTGAAAAGGTCCATTATCTTTTCATTCCAGTTTTCGACACACCCTTACAAGGCTCTTTATATCACTGTAAGTAACACTGCCAAATTTGTAATGCTGTCGCCATCTTTAGGATGCTCAGGTTTTTTAAAATGCCTTGCGTGAATTGTAGTAACTTTGCATCAAGATTAGCTAGTGTCTCCAGAACCGATGTATGCCTATACACACTTAGAGCAAGTTTTATTCATGTTGATAGTGGATATAGACCTATATTTTGGTTAATAAGAAAATTAACTCCTGTGGTCACATCTGATTAAATTGTCATTGTTCTTAGTTTGTGACTGGAAGGAGCCCTGGTGGTGTAGTGGGTTATGTGCCAGGCTGCCAACCCCAAGGTCGGCAGTTCGAAACTACCAGCCAGTCGGTCCTTGGGAGAAAGAGGAAGCTTTCTACTCCTGTAAATACCCATGGTCTCAGGAATGCACAGGGGCAGTTCTCCCTGCCCTGCCGGGTTGCACGAGTCAGCACCGACGGGTGGCAGTGAGTTTGCTGTGGTTTGGGAATGGCTGGAAGGATGCGTTCTGAGCTTTGGGGTTCTTGCCTGTGCTTGCCACAGGAGTGCTATCATCAATCTGCAGTTTCTTTGCAGGAATCTTGGATAGTCACTTGCCTGTTTTGTGAGGTTGACGTCATTAAAGCCAGAGAAGACCATCTCCAAGTATTCTTAACACAGACTGGCAGGATGTCACAATATATTAAAAGCTCCCTAATGATTGAGGGCCTTCCCACTATTCTTTTGGGATCTTTCTCCCCCGCCTCCCCCCACCGACACACACACATTTTGTGAGGCAGTAGCATCGAAAGACAGATCCAATGAAGGATTCGTTTCAATTCACCATGGCCCAGTCCCATGCAGTTGAGTCTTCCTGATGGCACGTCCAAAGCAAGCGAGCTAGATGGTGTGCTGTGGTGATCCAGAAGGGTTTTTAATTCATGGATTTTTGGAAATTAACCACCAGACCTTTCTTCCTCGTGTGGCTTAGACGAGAAGTTTGGTTGAAACCTGTCCACCATGTGTGACCCTGTTGACATTTAAAATAGTTGGGGAATAGCTTCTGTCAGATGGGTGGCGGGTATTAGATATTATCAATGTTAACTTTTTTGGGGGCTGAGCCCCGGTGGCATAGTGGTTGTGCGCGGGACTGCGGCCCACTGGGACGGAGGTTCAATTC
>PVJH01032275.1:0-22825 GCA_004026705.1 Nesogale talazaci | reverse complement strand
GGGGGGGGGGAACATCACTGCCCTCCAGTGGTCGTGGGCACTACCCAGTGCTGCTCCTGAGAGCCGCCGCTGGATCTGAACCGCCAAGCCCGTGGGCCGCAGTCCCGCACTCAACCACTTACACCACCGGGGCTCAGCCCCTCAAAATATTTTCTTTCTACTTGGCCCTTGATAGCAGCTTCTCATTTTTTTCCCTCTCTCCTCCACCCTCCCTCCCTCATAAGCCCTTGATACACTATAAATGATACTTATCATTTTCATATCTTACACTGCCTGCTGTCTCCCTTCACCCACATTTCTGTTGTTCTTCGCTCTGGATGTGTGTATGTGTGTGTGGTGGGGGAGGTGGTATACATCGATCATTGTGATTGGTTCCCCCTTCCTCCCCACCCTTCCCCTACACTCATGATATTGCTCCTCCCATGATTGTTCCTGGGGAGTTATCCGTCTGGATTCCATGTGTGGAGAACTCTTATCTGTACCAGTGTACATGTTCTGGTCTAGCTGGATTTGTAAGATAGAACCGGGGTCATGAGAGTGGAGGGAGAGAGGGAGCATTAAAGAACCAGAGGAATGTTGCGTGTTTCATCGGTGCCCAAGGCTGGAACGTGTGACGGGAGTCTATCTTTCGGCTGCGGAGAGGCTGGTGGTTTTGAACTTCAGACCTTTTGGTTAGCAATCCAACTCATAACCACTAGGTCACCAAGACTTCAATATAGTATCACCATGACGCTGCACTGTCACTACCGTAACGCTATTACTGCTCTTGCTGTCAACAATGCCATTACCACGATGACTGCTACTACCTCTCGTTACACTTCTCCCTGTTCCAGCGTGTCCTGTGATGTTTTGGTACCATATTTTCCTTTCTTCTTTTTTGTCTTTAACTTTAAAAATATTTCTTTTCTGTAAAAGTGGCCTGCATACAACTGATGTTGTTAGGGATTGTGATGGGAGTTGTATGGGCCCCCAAGTAAAATGATTCATTAAAAAAAAGGGGGGGGGGAAAGGGGAGTTTTTTGTTTTTTTTTTAAAGAGGAGCTTGTACCAAGGGCTCAAGTGGAAAATGTTTGGAAATGTATGTGGCAACATGTGTGCAAATGTGTGCTTGATACAAGTGATGTACTGAATGTTGTAGTAGCTGTAAGAGCCCCCAATAAAATTATTAAAATTAAAAAATATATTTCTTTGCTTTTTAAAATCATGTTATTGGGGGCTCATACAACTCTTTGGGGGGGGATTTTTGGGGCAGTTTAAAACTTTTAGTAGGGGGGGGCTGAGCCCCGGTGGCATTAAGTGGTTGAGTGCAGGACTGCGGCCTGCGGGCTTGGCGAATCAAATCTAACGTCGGCTCTCAGGAGCAGTGCTGGGTAGCTCCCACAGCCACCAGAGGGCAGTGATGTCCCTCTCCCCCCCAAAAAAAACCCTTTATTAGGTAATCAGCCGCTAGTTTTCCTCCACATTGACTGTCTGCAGGTTTTTGAAAGTGCTGCCAGGCATGTAAGTCACCGATGTGTAGAGCTTATCTGGGGAATCTTCCTCCTCATCACGTTTCCTGGACAACCGCACTGGGATGTGGTGTGGGACATTCCTGATGCCTTTGGCCCAGACAGCTTTGTTGAGCCTGGTGTCGATTCGTACATCTGGTGTCCCCAGCTCCTTCGTGGCAACCTTCTGGATCTCCTTGAGCATCCTCGGGGCACGCTTCTGGAAGCCCATGCCATGGATGCCCTCGTGGATCTTGATGGCGTACTCCGTGGTCACTGCCCTACTTTGCGGGAGCCACAGCAGCGGGACCAGGCTGGAAAGGACAGGGATTTTTTTTTTTAATTGGGGCCTCATCGAACTCTTATCACTATCCATCCATCCATCCATTCATCTTTTTTTGTTTTTGTTTTTTGGCATCACGGCTCTCCGGTGGTGGGAGGAGGAGGTCCAGCCCCACTGCTGGAATCGAACCTCCGTCCCAGTGGGCCGCAGTCCCGCGCACAACCACGACGCCACCGGGGCTCAGCCCATCCATCCATCTTGTCAAGCACATCTGTACGTTTGCGGCCATCACCATTCTCAAAACACTTTCTTTCTACTTGAGCTCTTGACATCAGCGCCTCATGTCCCACTCCCACCTCACCCGACCCCTGCGATGTGTCGGCCTATTGTATAGCCCATTCTTGTGACATGTGGTTACCTATGACCACAAACTCAGTCCCGGCTTCCTGTGTGTGGACCTGACTGTTGAGATCACAGCCACCCAGGGGGTGAGCGTGCAGCCATGCAATGTGTCTTTCTCTGTATTTTACTCTCCCTCTCTGCCTATCGCTCTATGACTTTATCATAATCTTATATATCTTAACTGTGCAATTGTTCCTATGGAACCGTGATTAGTTGGGGGAGCTGGTCTTTGCCCCACATTCGGTCTCAGGCTTTCGGTGACAAGGCGCCAACCTTCCTCTGGGCATGGATTCAACGCTGAAGGCATCAGCCAGGTCACAGGGGGTGGTTCAGAAGCTGGGTTGGGACCTATGAAGATCAATCGTGCTCTGGACTTCCTGGTGAGAGATGGAGGGAAGGGAGTCCTTTTTTCCCATTGCTCTGAGCCTGGAGGGAGGTGGAGTTAAAGCCAGAGCTGCTGGAGATCACGCTCAGATCATAAGAATGGAGCCGATACCATCAGGGGCAGACCCAGAGAGAAGGAAACACAGCAGCCTCGGTGATCTGGGATGAGCCCCCAGGTCCCACTTGTGCTGAAAGCCAGAGTCATCGCTGGAGTATTTTGACGCACAAGCAGTTCTTGTCTCTCTGGAAGATGTGTGCCTGATTCCAGTTTAAAAACCAAGCACTTTGCCCATTTGACTCTTCCTTTTTTTTTTTTTAACACAGGCGATTGTGTGGCGCTGATTATGTTCAGCAAAGAGCATAGCCATCACCACCCATCATTTTCCAAACAGCCATTAACACAGACTCCTTGCCCCTGAGTCAAGGTCCCTCTCCTCTCTCCTCTATCAGCAATAGATGTTGGTTTCTCTTCAGTCACCTCTTGCATGTAAGTGAGGTCCCAAAGAGGTTGTTCTTTCTTGTTTTTTTTTTTTGTTTTTTTGGGGGGTGGGGGGCATCACTGCTCTCCGGTGGTGGGAGTAGGAGGCCCAGCCCCACTGCTGGAATTGAACCTCCATCCCAGTGGACCGCAGTCACCGCGCACAACCACTACGCCACCAGGGCTCAGCCCTAGGTTGTTCTTTCTTAACCAACGACTTCCACTCAGCACCTTGTTGGGACCTCCTCTCTGTGCGGGGCTGGGTGGTAAGCTGTTGTCTATCTGCCCCACGCATAGTTCAGCCACGCATCTATTGATGGGAAGCCCTGTGGTTTCCACCTTGGGGCTACTGTGAATCACGGGGCACCGGGGCACTGGGGTACAGGTGTCTGTTTGGCCTCCTGCTTTCGGGTCTGGAATCCATATCTGGCCCCGGGGTGGCTGGGTCGCGTGGCACCTCTTTGCGTGGCACCTGCACCATTTTGCATTTCCACCCACAGTGGGCGGGGCTCCAGCGTCTCCTCGTCCTCACCGCAGGCGTGCTGCTGCTGTGGTTCTGACAGTTGGGATTCCAGTGTGAGCAAAGCGGGGCCTTCTTGTGGTTTTGATGTGCATCTCCTTCATACAGTGCATCTCCTTCTTCCTCACGCCGTGACCCTTTCTTCTCTTTTTTTTTTCCTGATCCCTTTGTGACCCTTTCATACAGTGCCTCCTGTGGAGGGGAGCCCCCCCCCCATCCCAATCATAACACGATTTCCGTTGCTACTTCATCACTGTTGTGTTGCTACCGTGATGAATCGGGCAACCCCTGTGAAAGGGCCGTTCGGCCCCCAAAGGGGTCACGACCCACAGGTTGAGCACCGCCGTCTTAATCCCGAATGAAGGGGCCCTGGTGGTGTCGGGGGTTGTGACCTTGTACTGATGCCCACAAGGTCAGCAGTGTGATGTGAACCCACCGGTCACTCTGAGGGAGAAAGGCGAGACTCTGCTCCTGTAAAGATTGAAGGTCTCGGGAGCCCCCGGGGGCAGTTCTCCTGTGCCCTGTGGGTCGAGATGAGTCGGAAGTGACTCACCGGCCGCGAGTGATGGCGACGGGCTCTTTCCAGCCTCCTCCAGGGCTTGTGGGCCGCTGGAAGGTCCTCTTTGGTGAGAATGGTTCACACTCTCTCTGGGCTCCAGCCCGTCGGGTGGGGATTTCTGTCACTTGCCACCCAAGGAGAGCTAAACGCTACCATGTATTTATTCATCAAGTTGGTTAGGGAGAACATCGGAAAGCAGGAGTCGGGGGTGACAGCTGCAGTCTTTCACCAGCTCGCCATCCAATTTATTTCTATCTGTGGTTCGGGCAGCCCGGTCTCCAGACTCACATTCTGCCTCACCGGCAAGCCGTCGCAAACGGCGCATCCAGTGTAGATGCAAAGTCTCTAGGCAGAGGCGGGCTGGGCTCCGGTCCCTGACTGACTCGATGCCCGCTATCTTTCTCACGGATACGTAAGACCGAGCTTGATATCAGGAGGGGAGGATACAGCTGGAAGACATTCCAGTCTAGTCCAGCTGGAGTCCATCGGTCTGGTGCTGGTGCCTAAGTCCCTTCCGCAGACTCACACAGTCACGTGCACTGATGCAGACAGAATGCAGGGAGGCACCGGCTGGCGGGTGCAAAGGCGCATGGATCCATCTTGGGGCTCCTGCGGCTCTTGGGGTGGCTGGCAAGCAGGAAGGTCAAGGTCGAAAGTGGGGGCGGGGAGGTTCCCTGGTCCCACAAGGAGGCGCATGAGACTGTGGTTGACTACCCCGCCCACACATGTCTGCATCTCCAGCTTGACATGAGATTATGTAATTACCACACTCATCAAGTATCCAGGACCTAAGACCAGTCCCTCTACCCCTCCAAGTCTCAGTTTCCTAGCCACCACCACCCCCCTGCCCCGGTCTAAACCCGCTGCTGTTGCATCAACTAGATGTCAATTTGTGGGGACCCTACAAGGACGGGGGGCCAGCCCCATCAAGTTTCCACGGCGGCCATCTTCACAGAGCTCCCAGTGGCTTTGAACCGCCGGCCTTTGGGTTCGCCGTCGAGTGCTGGGCCACAGACCCACACAGGGCTCCTCTTGCCAGAAGAATAAGCAGATTTGTCGGAGGCGTCCAGCCAGCAGGCTCTGTAGCAGTGAGGATGGCGATGGGGTGTTGGCGGGATCAGGCATCGGGGACCAGAAGGCCCAAGACAATCACGTCGATGTGAGGTGGGGAGAGCGGCGTGGAGTCCCACGGCCCAGCTGTGGACGATGGTCACACAGGCTGGTGTGCTTCTTCCACGGGGGTTCTGATGTCTCTGAGCTAGATGGCTGCCTCTTTACCCAGCCAGCAAAAGATGTAGCCTACATCGGAGGTCTTCAAGGCTCCCTCGGTTTTACTGAAGCACATCCTGAGACGGCTCTTGCCAAACGGCTCAGTTTAGCACCAGGCGGCTGTGAGGGAGGGCTTCTTGATAGTGGCCTCAGAGCCACTCAGCAGCGTGAGGGACGGGGAAGGGAGTCTTTGTCTATGGGCTGGGTCCCGATGCCTGGGATGTTGGGTGCTAGAACCAAAGCCTTGATGCCGTCGGGGTTGGCTACTAAACACGCGGTCGGCAGTGTGAACCCACAGCTCCTCTGTAAGAGAAGAGGGAAACTCTCCGCTCCTTTAAAGAGTTATCGCCTTGGAAGCCCCCAGGGGCATCTCTGCTTGATCCCTAGAGCTGCTGGCAGCCTGCAGCGGCTGGAAGGCAGCGGGTTCTTGGCCTTCTTGTCCTCAGGAAGGGTTCAGGATGGGGCTGGAGTCTCGTGCAGCCACCATCGGCCTGCCAGCAGACAATGGGATGGATGTCTTCATCTGGCAACGATTTCTCTCTCTCTCTCTCTCTCTCTCTCACACACACACACACACACACACACACACACACATACCTCTTTTTAATGACAACTGCTCAGTTCTGTCAAGTCGATTCTAAGTCCTCGCGACCCTCCAGGACAAAGTAGAGCTGCTTCTGGGGCTTTCCCAGGACCCTGCCACTCTTGACTGCGTAGAAAGCCTCTTCTTACTTCCAAGAAGCTGCTGGTGGTTTCAAACTGCTGACCCTGCAGCTATCAGCCCAACGTGTGACCGCTCTGCCGCCAAGGCTGTGCCGCCCCATTTCTGGTTGCTTATGATGGCCCCACCACGGCCAACCGGGCACCCTGCCGACCGCAGCGGGTCTCCACCTTCCTCACGCCGCCACCCTTTCATCCAGTTCCTCGTGTGGTGGTCACCCCCCCCCCCCCCCCAACCATCACATTATTTTTGCTGCTACTTCACGACCGTCACATGGCTGCTGCTATGAATCCAGTGACCCCTGTGAAAGGGTCATTGAACCCCCCCAAGGGGTCACGACCCACAGGCCGAGGACCACCGCCCTCGGAGGTTGCTTGTCCGCTGCTACGGTGTCTGCCGGGAGCCGTGCCACAGCTAGTTCAAAAGACAGAAGGATTGGCCACGGCGGGCAGCGTCTGTGGCACTTCCAGCTCAGGACAGAGGAGGGAGTTAGGCCTGGCGCTCTGCCAGCTAAGGCAAATCTCTCCCATACCCACGGAGTGCTGTCCTCATGGCTTGCTGTGGGCACGTCCTCAGGAGGGACCCGGCTGTGGAGGGGGCACCGCGTCTGGTGACTGGAGGACCAGTGAGGGTGAGGGAGATGTGAATGATCGTTCCCGCAAGGGAACGGGACATCTTGGCAGGCGGGCCTAGGAGGCAGCACCAGGCAGCTCCTGGCTGCCGTCTCACTGCTGCTGAGCGGAGCATGAGAGGGGAGCCTAGCAGGTCATGGAGGGGCCCCCTGTCAGTCTGCGATCCATATGGACTGCAGTTCAAAAGCACCCACACCTCCACTGGGGAGACGGGCTCTCCACTCCTGTAAACCAGGCACTGTCTCGGACACTCATAGGGGGCCACTAAGAGCATGGACTCCATGGCAGTGCGTTTGCTTTAGAGACAAAAAAGCCTGGCAGAGATTGAGAACCTACAGGGGAGCGAGGTGCCCTGGTGGCACCGTGGGCTGTGCGTTGAGGGGCCAGCTGCAAGGTTAGCAGTTCGAACCCCGCGGCTGCTCCACAGGAGAAAGAAGAGGTTTTTCCACTCCCGGGAAGACTGACGGTCTTGGGAGTCCCAAGGGGCCTGCCTACTCTGTCCTGCAGGGCTGCTGGGAGTCAGAACCGACCTGCTGTCGGTGGGCCAGACCCATAAACTCTGTCTCCGGGGAGATACTACCCCTGGCTGGTCGAGTTTCAGAGAAGAAACCTGAGGTACAGCCACACAGCAGGCAGGCCCCTCTTCTCAGCACCTGCCTCTTCACTCTGCCCCCTGCTCAGGTCCCCCTGGGCCCCCAAGGATGGCTGTACCTCATTTCTCAGGTACAGAAATGGAGGCCCAAAGACGCAACGCACCTTGCTCAAAGGTCCACATTAGTCCAGTCAGACCTCACCTCAGTTCTGTCTGATCTCTAAGCCTCTAAAGGGGTTCCCTGAGCAAGAATCCCCTGTGGGAGCTGACGTGGGCTCATTTTTTAGCTTAGGGGACAGTGAGTGCAGTGGGCAGGGACCAGGGCTACCCGCTGGACTCAGGTCTGTGAAAGGAGACCCCTGAGTTCCCTCTTCCTCTGCAGCCCAGGGCTATGGGGGAGCCAAGAACTCTGCTTCTTCCTCAAAGCGCAAAGGGTAGCTGGGTGGGAGGTTCCAGGTGGCGTCAGAATAAATCACAACCCAGGCGTCCTGGGGAGGCGATGTGTCTGCAGATGGTGTCCATCCAAAGACAAAGACTCCCCCGTCCTGGGCTTCACGCTGCACCTCTCCCTTGGAAGGTGGGGGTGGGGGTCTCATATAGGACCAACTGGAACCTTCACTGCCCGTGTCCCAGGATGTTTTTCGAGGGCAGCTCCGCTTGCCCACCCCTTTCTGTCCTCTCCGCCCCCCCTCCCCTTCACCTCTTTCTGTGGCTCAGTCTCTCTCTCCCCAGCACCGCCCCCACCCCCCACCGCGTCAGGAACCCCGCTGGTGCGCTGCACCGTGAAGCAATTTATAAAGCAGATGTTTATTGCAAGGTCTCGCACACACTGGGTGCCTCGCCAAACGTTATAATAATTGGAGGCTGTGTTTAATTACTGATCAATGTAAAGCGAGGGCCAGACAGGCCTGGGAACTGCCTTTAGTCTAGACTTGCCTCTTCCTGGGAGCAGACAGCCGCTCCTGCCCACCCCAGTCCCGCCCCGGTGGCTCAGCCCATCCCCAACGAGGTAGCCAGGGAGCGCAGGAGAACGTGAACTTGCCATGAGCTACCGGCCTGCTGGCAACCTGAGAACAACCCGGGGGAGGAGGAGTCTGCTTCTCAGCCAGCCCAACCCTCTGCTTGGCTTCTCCAAGATTGCCCGTGCCCGTGCCCGGCAGAGACCAGGCTAGCTGCTTGGGTCACGGAGATTTGTGAGCTTCTCCCCAGACCTTGGCTAACGGTGTCACACATGTTATCTTTTAATCCAACAGAAGACAGGGATCCACAGTGACTCCCACCCTTGTATTTCCACCCTTCCTGGAGTCCCCTCCCTCACGAAAGAAAGCTGGCCTGGTATATTAGGCAGGGTTCTTTAGAGAAACAAAACCAGGACACTTAAGATTTTAATAGATGGATAGATATGTAGGTAGGTAGGTAGATAGATAGATAGATTTATATAGCAAGAAAGAATAGAACAACTAATCAGTCCACGCAGCAGTACAGAGGGCTCGGTTCAAGTCTATTATGGAGGAGTTAATACACTGGAAGTCCTTCAACTCATGTCTACTGCTGGTCCACAGTCAAGGAAACAGACTGTGGAGTCTTCCCTCTGGCAAGACACGCAGAGTCTGCCCACAGGCAGCAGACAGTAGGGTGGGTCATCAACAGTCAGTAGCATGGGAGCTTAGGAAAGCAGGCCCAAGGAGATCTCAGACTCAAGGGATGTACGTGAGAGACTCCACCAGCCTCCAGCTCAAGCGACGTATGCACCCGCAGCATGGTGAAGCAGGTCTCGAAGGAGCCTCAAGCTCCAGTGACTTGGCCCGCAGGTGGTGCCACACACTCACTCAAGCAGCGGCGCGCCGGTCCTGTCACCAGGGAGCAAGAGGGAGATGGGAGGCCGGGTGACTTTATTTATCTGGGTCGCCCTCCCATCAAGCTGCCACCTGGTTAAACTCCGCCCACATGTTCCTATTGGCCTAGGGGGCACGCTAACCCTAACCCTCACACCCGGGGTGCCTGTTATTGCAGAAGTGATGGCTTGTGACTTCGGAGGCTGAGTCATCGAAGACAGGTGGTCTGAGAGCATCCTTCTGGAGGAAGCCCGTGCCACTAGCTGGAGGAGGGCACCAAGCTAGTGCCACAGGCAGAGATTCGGAGAGATCGACCAAGGAAGAGAGATCTTCCAGCTCGGCCAAACCTTCAGCCGCAGCTCTGACTGGTTTCAGCTGCTGGCTCATGATAGACCCCGAGCCAGAACACCCAGCAAGCCGTTCCCTTACTCCTGAGCATCTTGGGCTGGGTTCTCCCAGGATGCACACCCAGAGAAGCTTCTGTCTGAACTTATGCAGAGAGCTTTCTCTGCGGGAAATGGCTCACACAGTGGTGGAGCCTGACAATTTCTAAGACTGGTTCAGATGTCGGGCTGGCCGCTTCTCCCGACTCAGGGAGCTGTAGAGCAGAGGTTCTCAGCCTGTGGATCATGACCCCTCTGGGATCGAACGAGCCATTCCCAGGGGTCACCCAATGCATAACAGTGTCGAAGTGACAGCGATGAAGTAGCAACGAAACTAGTTTTATGGTTGGGGGGTGGGGTCACCACCACACGGGGAGATGTACGAAAGGGTCGCGGCCTGAGGAAGGTGGAGAACTTACGTAGAGGCTGGTGAAGCCAAGATGAGCAGGTCTGAGAGCAGGCTGCTGGCTGCAGAGGGAAATGCATCTCGGGCCAACAAGTAAGACAGTGGGTTGCTAGGGACCCTGGGGAGTGACATTCAAGCCCAAAGAACTGGAGGTCGGGTGATGAGCCCCGATAGAGCATCCACACCTTGAAGGCAGATGACATCCTTGAATTGGCTGCTGTGTGAGTCGGGGTAGACTAGAGAAACAAATTCATGAACACGCATATGTATGTATGAGGTTGATAGACACACAAGAGCAATGGAACATTGAGAAAACATCCCAGCCCAGTCCCGTCCAAGTCCCTAAGTCCGATATTAGCCCATCTGTCCGACAGCAGTCTATAAAGTCCTCTTCAGATTCATGAAACACATGCAATGGTGCTGAATGCAGGAAGTTCACAGGCCAGTGGGGGCACAGTCAGTGGTGGTAGAGGCAGCTCCGCGCTGGCAGGGGTCGCCATGTGGCTTCTCCCGCTTCAGAGGTCTGGTTGCATCCATGTGGCTTGTCCGGCTCAGGCACTAGGGAATTTTCAGGTGTCTTCCCCTCAGGGATGCCTCACAGGGAGTGAACCTTGTCAGTCCAGTGTCTCCACGGGAGTGAATTGAGAGAGAGAGTCTCCACCTCCAAGAATGAATTACCCCATTTCCCCAGAATTCACAGGAGAAGGCCAGGCCCCCACACAGGTCTCATTGGCTATCTCGAGATTGACAGGCTAGACGCCACCTCTACTCTGAATCCTCAAACTGACACCAGATTAGGTGACCACCACAGCTGCTCATAGAAGATCTCATCATGGGAGTGATTACATTATATTAGATCCCCATTGTAGGAGCCGACTGCATCTCCACTGCCAAACCAGTGGGAATCCTGGTCCAGCCAAACTGACACAAGCTTAACAGCCACACTGACCCCCACAGCCCCCCAAATGGTGTTTTGCTAGCCTTTTGCTGTTTTAAGCCACTAATGGTGGGAGTCACGACACAGTTGCATTGAGAAAGAAAGAAGTATAACAAGGGGGAAACCAGCAAACAAATGGGACAGGAACTAGTCCGTCTGGTAATCATATGTTCTGGCATACAGCTTTATAGGCTACATGGCCACAATGAAGGCAAACGGGTGAAATTTTAAAAACAAACGGAAGAATATTATTTGATTTGTTCGTCACTCTCATCCCATGTGACAGGCACAACATCCCCCTTTGACGCATGAAAAAGTTGTAGCGTCAGGAAGACATCGGTCCAAGGTTTCCAAATCTGAGCGTTGTAAGATTGGGATTCCAGTGCAGGTTCCTCTAGCCCTTAACGACCTCGTTATCCCCTGCGGGTAGAAGAAGGGCTGAGTGACTTCCCCAGAGTGAGACAGCAAGTCGTTCTAGAGCCAAGCTGACACCGGGAATCTGGTTTTCTGTCTGCTGTCTGCCAGGTGATCTTCAGAGTTGTGCCATCAAAGCACGGGGGACTCAGAGATCTACGGGCTTCGAACTGCTTAAGGGAGCTGGAGAGGGCCGCCCAGAGCCTGGGGAGCAGGTAGGAAGGTCTCCTCGGGTGCGGCATGGGGGCCGCTCAATGCATTGAGCCGAACTCCGGTAATTGCATCAGGGCCGGCAGCGTAATTTGTATCTGGGTGATGAATGCCTGTGTTTTCGGGCCTGATTGCCCTATTTACATTTGGAATTTGCTGGTCTATCATTAATGTCTCCTAGAGGCCCAGTTCTATGGGCATGTACATACAGCTGGAGAGGAGCCCCCACCCCCACCCCGTCCCCATCTAAGATGCCCTGCCTCGGAAGCCCTGGCCCCCCAAAGCCCGCCTCACCTTGATCAGCATGGCTCCCCTCCTGTGGAGCCCTGGGCTCCCTCAGAGAAGCTGGGATCTGCTTACGTGTCCCCAGCTCTTGTAAGAACGGGTCGTGTACACTCATATGTTCCTATGCGCAGGCAAAGCACGGTGCCCACACACGTACCCTGACTTCCTGCAAACAGGCACACGCCTGTGTGTACCCACAAACACGAGCTCACACATCTGGGTACAGGACACGGCACACTGCCGAGGGCTTGCCATGCAAGAGCAGTAAGGTGGTAAGCCTGGCTGACCTGGCTTTGAATCTGTGATGCTGATTGGTTTACTTCACTGCTCTGTGTGTGTGTGTGTGTGTGTGTGTCCCCTATACAACAGAACCTGTAAGCATGCTCATCTCATGGGGTTACAGAGGAGGCACTGCATGGCTACTGGTTGAAAGAATGATGAGACACACTCATTCTGTGGCAGTCTTGTGCTCATCACACTCACACTCTCATACACACACTCACACTCTCACACACACTGTCACTCTCATAAACTCTCACACATTCACACACTCGCACACTCACACTCTCATATAATGACACACACTCACACTCAAACACTCACATTCACACACTCACACTCACACACTCACACACACACTGTCATATACTCGCACACATTCTCACACACATACTCTCACACACTCTCATACACACATACACACTCACACACACTCACCCTCTCACATACACTCATACACTCACACACACTCACACTCGCATACACTCACAGACACTCACATTCACACTCTCACATACTCACACACACATACACTCACACTCTCTCACACACTCACATATGCATACACACACTCACACACTCACCCTCTCACCCTCACACACACTCACACATGTCCTTTCACAGGAACAGCAAACCTCCCTGCTCCTCCCCTCCCCCATTCTTACATCCTCAGCTCTTCCTCCGCCTCTGAGGACCAGCTTGGCAACCTCTCCTCCACAAAGCCTCCCCTCCTGGCTGGCTACCCCCCTCCATCCCACCTGGAGCCTGCACTAGATGAGCCTGTGAAAAGGGCACTGGATTTAGAGTCCTCCGCTCAGGAAGCTGGTCTCAGTTCTGCCAGTTGCTGGCTGCCATCCTGACCCAGCAGCTCTGAGTTCTCCATTCCACGACCTACCCATGTCGGTAATGACAGGGATGGCTTTGCCGAGCCGGAGCCCCCAACGGGTCACCAGTGGTGGACTTCCAGGCAGGGTAGAGGTCAGCCTTCACATGTGCCCTGAGCCCGGCTGGGCGCTGGCTGTGAAGTGGAAGTGGCTTCACAAGATGCTCTGCAAATGAGCATGCGAAGGAAGTGTCGTTCCCTAAGGTCTTTTTTTTTTGGGGGGGGGGGCATCACTGCTCTCCGGTGGTGGGAGTAGGAGGCCCAGCCCCACTGCTGCAATTGAACCTCCGTCCCAGTGGGCCGCAGTCCCGTGCACAACCACTACGCCACCGGGGCTCAGCCCCCTAAGGTCTTAAGATATCAAAAGGCCTAGTTCCTACCTGCTCTGTGCAGGAGGGCTCGATGGAAGTCAGAGGTGAACACTAAGCACCATGTGTGTATACAGGCATGACATGTGTGTCTACAACCCCATAAGCATGTGCATACATGGGAATACATATCAGCAGCCAGTGTATCCACACAAGTGCATCCATCACTGTTACACTGTGGAGCCTGCCCCAAATCTCTGTACCTTTTATGCCTGTGTCTCCTTCTTCTGTAATAAGCTAGGGTGAGCCATCCTTGGCCCCTACCTGGTTTTGTTAAGGATGGAAAAGAGAACCCAGATGACTAGCCAGGACCATGGGGTCTTGGGTACCAGAAGCACTTAGTGTATATCAACCATGGTTCTTATTGTTGCATTTCCTCCAACTGGCCCCGAGTGGTGGCCATGGTGAGTGTACCAGAGTGCCCACGAGCCGGCACCCTTTAACTTCAAGTGTTGGAAGGGAGTTGTCTCTGATGGACACACGTTTCCTGGCTCTGTGCCTCCAAAGGCAAACATCTTCCTCAAAATTCCAAGATATTTCCTGCCCCCTGCAGGGTCTCCCTTCTGCTGTAAGTCTCCTATTCTTTCAACAGTTCTGAGTGGGTCTGCAGATCTTCTCCAATGTAAATATCCTCTATAAGCTCTTTCTAACCATAATTTCCAGTAATCACTTCTATCACAAAGGGATGCCTGTCTGACAACACGAGCAGGCAGGAGATATCAATATCCACAGTAGAGTCAGCTCAATACATAAACACCAAAAAATCCTTTTAAAAAACTCATGTTCGGTTTTCTCTTCTCGACCCTTGGCCTCTCCCCCATTTGTATGCCTGTAGCCTTGGACCTATGTGCCATCATGCTTAATCAGTCTGTGAGATGTCGTTTAGCTCCCTTTACATTCCTTTCAAGGCCTCACCTGCAAAAACCACCAAAGTTACCATCTAAGAATGAAAAAGTTGCACCGATCCGGAGTCATTGTTCTTTCTCCTACAAACTTCCGCGGGTTTCCTTTGGGGGGAGCATCACTGCCCTCTGGTGGGAGTAGGAAGTTCCGCAGGTCTCCATGAGTTTGGAGGCTTTACAACCAATCCCACTCCTGACACCAAGTGAGGAAAGGGCATGGAGGTCACAACTGAGCTCCCCTGGCCACACAGAAAGAAGGAGAATTACCAAAGACCAATTCCCACTGGATGGAGGTCAGACCCACCTCCCCCCTCAATCCTTCTCTACCCTCTCTTGACATTAACCATCCCTTCACAGCGCTCCACTTCTCTGTCATGGCGGTCACCCGGAGTTCACAGACAGTGTTCCCTACTGCAGTGCCTGTTTGAGAGGTTAACGGGCTGCAAGTCAGAATCAGAAGAGGCTGAGAAGACAGTTCTTTCCTTCGTAGTATATTTTCTCAGTAGGACCATAAGCACGTCCCTCTCTGGTCCCTCACCTCTCCATCACTTGGCCTCCGCCCTGCTGACAAGTATTACAAAGCTTCTCTGGATGAGGCCCAACAAATGCCCACAGGGCATCCACTCTGTAAGGGGCAGCCCCTAGGCCCTCAGCTTTCCTTGAACCAGGAGTCTTCCCCCTCCTCCAGTGGGTTGGGAAGCCTGCTGCTCTATCTGCTGGTCTTGGCCCTGCTCTTCTGCCAAAAGACACACAGATCATGACTCTTCATTTTCAATGGTCATGAGACTCCTCCCCTCCCTCATCTCCACTTCGGGGATGGCTCCCTTTATACCCAGTGGAGTTGCAAAACGGACCAACCCCCCACCCTTTCTTTGTGCCTTTTCTGAACAATCCCGCTTAGTCTTTTGGTTGGAGTTACAACGAAGATATGAGGCCCAGGGAAGAATGCAATGACTCTTGCAAGCAGCCTAGAGCGGATGTGGTGACTGACCCTGGAGCCCCGACCCCCGGTCACTTGGAGCGGGGTTCTGCAGTTGGCGTTTCTGCTCAGTGCTCAAGCGACCCGGGGGTCCCTCTCACACGTCCTTCTTGAAGAGACAGCCCATCCCAGGGTGCCTAGGCCTGAGCAGAGCCAGCTAAACAGGTAGTCCAGTTTAGTTTTTTTTTAATATTACCGATAAACCAAATATAGTTTTATGTGGAAACACCAAAAGCAGCAAGAACCACTACCACAGACTGGGCATCGGTTATATAGGAAGCTTCTGCATTAAGCTCATCTCAGAACAGGCTCCAGGTCAAGCAGCTCGGAGTGGCAGGTGGGTCTTGAACCCAACTCTTTCTAGCTTCAGAGCCCCTGACCTGAGTTTAGGAGGCAGGCCAATCAGGAAAGAGAAGCAATGGGTAGGGGGGGAAGGTGTGTGTGGTGGTGGGGGGGGGGTGCAGGGACATCTGGTCAGTCTGAGGACTGAGGTTCCTACTGAGCCTGGGGGGCTGTGAGTGGAGCCAACAGCTTCAGCAGCAGAAAGAGCCCCCAAAGGGCCCTCCAAATTTCCCTGCAGTCCCAGGGGCAAGCACATTAAATAGAGTCATAAATTTGTCATGAGGCCTGGAAATGAACAAGACTTATCATTTATGGATGGAATCGTTAAGGGGCTGTGTTCCCAGGGTCCATCGAGACCCAGGTCTGAGCACCAGGCGGGGCGAGCTCCCCAGCCAAGACAAGGTGGACTGATGCTTGGGATCAGCATCCACTATTTCAAACTAAACGCTGTAGAACCAATCTATTGCCACCTAGACTGGTAAGCCCCGCCCCCATGATGTCACGCAGGCCCTAGCCAATCCAAGGGAGACTTTCCCAGAAGCTCCTCCCATGAGCGAATTCAGCCCTGTGAGATGGAGTTGGTCGAGCTGGTTCTCGCTGGGACTGAGGCCTCGGGGGGAGGGAACACATGTGGGAGGGATGTGGACTCAGCTGGTCTTCATCCTTTCATGCCTTACCTGTGCCTCCGCTAGACATTTCACCTCTCTGAGCCTTGGTGGCCTCTTGAAAAATGAGCAAAATAATGCTTATGAGCAAAATAATGCTTTATAGTGAGTCCCTGAAATGATTGCCTGAGGCAATCTTTTAAAAAAAAACCCAACCTGGGGCTGAGCCCTGGTGGCATAGTGGTTGTGCGCAGGACTGCGGCCCACTGGGATGGAGGTTCAATTCCAGCTCCACAGAGCAAAGGCTGGGCCTTCTGCTCCCACCACCTGAGGGCAGTGATGCCCAAAAAAACAAAACAAAACAAAAAACAAAAAAAAAAAAACCCAACCGAAAATATCCCACCAACTCTTAAATCCAAACTATACTATTAGGTACAGAATCTTGCAACAAGAGTTATACCAGTATATAAGCGCATGTATCGGTACGTAAACTGAACAAGAGTGGGAAAGGGTAAGGGTATGTAAGCGAGTTAGACCAAATAGACCTGGAGAAACAAATTGAGCCACACGCATAGATGCGTAAGAAAATATTTTCTAGCCAAAGGTGATTATATTTCACACAAACATCCCAGCCCAGTCCAGATCAAGTCCATACAGCTGTTACTAGTCCATAAGTCTGAGACTAGTCCATAAATCCCTCTTCAACTCACGAAGCCACGTGCAGCGATGCAGAATGCAGGAAGAGCACAGGCCGGTGGGGGCAAAGTCCTGTGGACCCAACCGTGGTGGCTTGGGGCAGCTCTCCAAGGCACAGGATGGAGAGAGAGGGAGTTCCCAGGATCCTCCTCATGAGAAGGCCACGCCCGCCAGGAGGCACTATCAGGCTGTGACCTGATTGATTGGCTAGACTCCACCACTACACTTTTATATCTTCAAGCTGACACAAAGAATGATGTGACTACCACGGTCCGTTTGACAGATATTGCTACAGACGTCATTATAGGTGCTGCAGATGTATCCATGACTACAGTCGAGCATAAACTATAAAACCCACGGCCATGAAGTCTGTCCTGACACCTGGCCGCCTTATTGGACAGGGTAGAAGAGCCTCTCTGGGATTCTCAGACTTTCTTTCACTCTTTAAGGAGCAGAAAAACTCGCCTCCTGCGGAGTGTCTAATGGGTTCCAACTGCTGCTAGAACGCTTGTCGCGTTCAATGCCCCATGCTCTCACTGCTGTCAATTCCTTGTGGGATTCTGAAACTGAAACTCCTCATGGGAGTGCAGAGTCCCCACTTTCTCCCACACAGTAGAGTATTCAGGGGAAAAAAATTGTGAGAAAGGCTTCATAATAATCAAAAAGCTTGAGGGAATGAATCACGGGACGTGGGGAATACAGGGTCATAGTCTTGGGGGACATGCAAGTCAACTGCGACACCGTGGTCCACAATCCTATTTTCATGAGGAGCAGCTGGCACCTGATAGCCTGTGAGTTGCCAACTGCAGGGACATGGGTTTCTGTCACCTGGAGCAAAGACAAGTGAACTAGACCAAAGATGCAAAAATGCATGGAATCAATTAACCCACACAAGCCCCAGCCTCCACGACATGGAGACCAGGGGAAACTAGATGGTGCCCAGCTACCTCTGCTGACGACTCTGACAGGGACCCCAGGAGGAAATCCTGGAAAGAGTGGGGAAAGAATTCTGAAACAGCCTGTAATAAAAGGCGGAAACCCCACTACTACGGTCCTCAGTTAATCTCCAAACTTGAAACTGGACTCAGTTTTGCTCCGCTGTCAACCAAACAACGGACACGTGTGTGTAGTGAGCAATGACATTCAGGGAGAGACGCACTCCTTTGAACAGTCCATCCTATGAGGTCAACAGGGCAACATTTACCCAGAGATAAAGAGGGGGGGGTTGGACTGTGCACTGGGCTGCTCACGTCAAGGTCGGCAGTTCAAAGCCACCAGCTGCTCTGCAGGAAGATGAGGCTTTCTACCCCCCTAAAGCTTGACAACCTTAAGAAATATGTGTGCCCACTAGATACAAGAGAAATACAGAGACACCAGCGAGATACCACCCCACATCAAGACTGAGCAAAATTCATAAACAAAACAAAACAGAGAGGAATAAACGCAGGAAAGGGTGTGAGGAGATTTGAATGCCCAGACATTGCTGGTGAGATTGTAGAATCCTACAAGTCACTGGGAAATCCAATGTGGTGCTTCCTTGAGCAGCTACAAAGATAGATACTTTAGTAATCCCGCAATCTCTCTCCTTAGTGCACATCCTAAAGAAATAAAGAGCAAAATACCAGCAGATATATGGATGATGTACACCGATGCTTATTACAGCAATTTCTAAAATAGCAACAACAACAACAAAAGCTGGAGACCGGGCTGAGCCCCGGAGGAGTAGTGGTTGTGCGCGGGACTGCGGCCCACTGGGTTGGCGGTTCAAATCCAGCAGCAGCTCTCCAGGAGCAAGGCGGGGCCTCCCACTCCCACCAAAGGACAGTGATGCCCCCCCCCCAAAAAAAAGCTGGACACAATAAAAAATCATTATATTAATAAAAATTATTCATTGTAACTATACACCTTATAAAATTAATAAAAATGAAACCCCAGTACATTCACAGAATGGAATCGTACACATCCTAGAAAAACAGTGGCAAGACTGTCAAACCCCTTAAGACATGGGCGAAGAAGACATCTTGCCCAGAAAAGCTAGTCAGTCTCCTCAAGATACATATTCTACGACACCCTTATTATAAAGGGGTGGGGTGGCAGGGGAAGAAAAATGGTTCTCACACCAAAGAATAAGACTTGAAAGGCTTATGATGAGGCCAGAGGGTGGAAGAGACGGGGACAGGGGAGGGGTGGGAAAGTCAAGAGAGAGAGCGGGGAAAAAATAATACAGTAAAATAATAGCACACAGACAAAAGTCACAGCCTTGGACACCCACAGGGGCAGTTGGATGCTCCCACAGGGTGGCTGGGAGTCAGGATCACCTTGATGACCTTGACTTTGGTGTTGAGTTTGAGAAGGCTCCAGGACAGGAAAGGGAGGCCGGGTGCTGGTGAGCACAAGGAGGAAGTGGGGGGAGGGCTGCTCTGACATGGTGGGTGCAGCACCGAGCAAAAAGGGTATTGATGACGGGAAAACCACTTTGCTCTAGAAACCTTCACCCAAATCACAATAAAGGGAAGAAAATGAGAATACAGTCAACACCAAACACGAGTTAGCGTAACCAGTCAAACATGTCTGCCTCGAGTGTGCCGCCCCCTGTGAGAACTCACCAGCGAGGAGTCAAGGAGCTCTGGCAGCCTAGTGGTTAGCAGTTGGACCGAGATCCTCAAAGTCAGAAGTTCAAAACCACCAGCCATCCCCAAGGAGAAAGACTGCTGACATTGTGATTGGTAGCCACACATATAACCAGGACACCACTGGGGGTTCTATCCTACCCGCCCCCCGCCACGCACCTCCCCCTGACAAGAGGGTGAGGCTTTTATTCTTTCCCTGGGCCTCCTGCCCCACGTGGTTGCACCTGGAATCACCACGAGGGACATTTCACAGCCAGAGGGGTGCTGAGAGAGTCCACTGCCCCTCCACGCCACTGCCCTAGGACTGAAGAGTTCACCCCCACAAACCGGAGCCAGTGTGGTGCGTCCCCTTTTCCAGGTGAGGAAACCGAGCGCAGCTTTCCCATCATGGTCAGGTAGAGGAGGTGTGTGACTTCCTGGGTCCCGGCAGTGTGAGGTTTGCGGAGGAGGGGGACTAGGTGGCCAATTACAGGCCCTTTACAGAAAAAAAATAATAATAAAAACCCTTTGGATTCCCCAAGGAGCGGCCTTTGGCTTAGCTGGCAGGCTTCGGATGCCCAGCTCCTGCATTCCAGCTCTTTGAATGGGCACAAGCCCTCACTTTACAGATGGGAAGACCGAGGCCCAGCCACCAGCTGAAGAACCGTGGGGCTTGCCTACCGATTGCCCAGGAGGTGGACACCATCAGCCCTGAACACCTGCCTGGAGGGAGGGGTCAGGACCTTCCTCGCCTCCCCACCCCACCCACACCCTCCATCGCCATGGCAACCATGCAGGTGAGCCTCATCACCGCTAATCCTCTAATTACCACCACCTCTTCAATCGGCTGTAATTGCATTGGGGACACAGTTAACCTCTCATTAGGAACGCACCGCCGCTTTCTCCAAAAGTGCAGCGGTGACATGCCTAGTAATTTACCGCCCAGGCTTGAGGCCCGCTCTGTGTTTAACTCGGGCACCATCGCATCCCCGTCATTACTCCAGCCCCGTTGTCATGACGATTAATCATTCAATCCCTCATCAGCAACTTTTGCCAAATGTCACCCCGCTCTTGATCAAAATCCATCCTGCAGCCCCACACTGGAGAACTAATGACTTGGAAATCGGCTTCCCCAAGTCCCGGGAGCTCCCCACCCCACGCCCACCCAGACCCCCATCGCAGTCCCTGCACACCCACCCCACAGTTCCCCCTCCAGGAAGGCAGAGGGGGTCCGCACTTAGCGGGAGGTGTGGAGGGGTGTCTGGGAGCAGAAAACCTGGTACAGGCTAAGTGCTCACCCTGGGGGGGCGGAGGGGTCACTGAGGCATTGGACTCTCATGGCGACAGCCCCTTCCTGGAGGGCAACACTGAGGCCCAGGGGGTGCCCGTAAGCCAAGCGGTTTACCAGTGAGGGGTTGTGAAGGGCTTCTCCATCAGTTCTTTCTGACTCCACCGCTGGACTCTTTTCACCGGTCCCAGTAGCAGTATAGGGGGCTGCCAAGCCCAGAGTCGGCAGTTCGAAACCATCAGTCCCTCCAAGAGAGACAGGTGAGGCTTTCTACTGCCATGGAGATTTATACAGTTTAGGGGCCCGGGGGGTGTTGTGAGGCACCTTGGGCTGCAGTCCCTGGGAGAAAGATAAGACTTTCTGAGCCCATGAAAGAGTGACCTTCTCGGCAACTGGTGGGGCAGTTCCACCCTGTCCTGCAGGGCTGCTCTGAGCAGGAGTCCACCACAGAGGACTCTCAAGGACACGTACCAGTGCCAAATGGCAAGATGCTACACTGTCAAGGTGTGGGCAGGGCTGGAGCAATTAACTGGCCTGCCAAATTCAGCACCGGCAAAAAGTACAAAAAGACACCCACCGGGGCACTTTTAGCTAAGGGCCCCAATCCAGAAGGAGAAGGGTAGCTGACATCAACACGTATGGCCCAAACGACATGGGAGCAGCATCGAGTGGGAAGCAAAGCTCCACACCCCAATGGAAAGAGAAACCGGGACTCACTGATCCCCAAATCACTTAGACCAGCAGTTCTCAACCTGTGGGGCATGGCCCCTTTGGGGGTGGAACAACTCTTTCACAGGGGTCCCCAATTCATCACAGTAGCAGGAAGAAGTAGCTATGAAAATCATTTTAGGGTTGGGGGTGGGGTCACCACCACATGAGGAACTGTCTGAAAGGGTCGCGGCCTGAGGAAGGTTGAAAACCCCTGTCCTATACTGAGGCTCTCAACCTGGGGTCCCTGGGGCTCCCGGGTGAGTTCCAGTGGCCTGGGAGCCCCCTGTAAAGGCAGGCTGCATTTTCAACGTGCGTTTGGGCATTCTGCTCTGGAGTGATGCTATAGAAAGATGCCAAGAAGTGCTGACCTTGAACCTGTGGCTCAGTCTTCCCCACATCCCTCTTCCACAGACCGAGACCCACGAGGAACTGGGACTTGCCCACGGTCATAGCAATGCAGGGTGGGACTGGCCCGAGCAAGCGCGCACTCACGCTCAGGTGCTTGTGTAAGACCTAGCTCTCTGGGACCCCCTCCTGGGAGCAAGGGCCATGCCCTCTCTGGGTCCTTCTAGAATCGAGATGAAGGGGGCGAATTCTTCCTCCTCCACCATGGCTTCCGTACCCTCACCCACCCACAGCCACCCTCCTCCCTGCTAAAGGACTCTTCCTGAGGCCCCGCCCGGGGAGGGTTCCTGCTGGCTGGGCCACCAGCATGTGTGAGACATAATTGCAGCACGTTGTAAATGGCGTTAGCAGACTGTCACAGCAGCCACATGGTATTAGCAAATGGCTCTGTCTTCATCATCCAGGGCCGGCAGCCCCCAGGCTGGAGCGCTTCCCCAGGGGTCTTCTTCCAGGTCCAGGTTGAACGGTGGTCTCTGAGTGAGGATCCGGGGACAGATGGGGGAGGGGAGGGGTGTGTGTGTGTGTGTGTGTGTGTGTGTGTGTGTGTGTGTGCGCACAGAGACCTAGAGACTCCCCAGGGTGCTTTCTGAGGTTTGGGCAAAGAGCCAGAAGAGAAGAAATAGGAGTTGTCAACTTGACGCGGGCCCCAAACTTTCTCAGGGAGCGTCAGAATGTTCTAGAACGGCTGGAAGGAACAATGCCCAAAGTGCGTGTCTGTGGTTTTGCTCAACACTGAGGAGGCTGGACGTGCCCCTTGAGGGCGCTGGTCCTAGGAAAAAGCTTTCTCTCAAACTCAGGCTTCTCTCAGACCCAGAAGTATCTCTTGTCTCCCGCCTTCCACTTCTGAGTCTAATCTCTTTGGGGGGCCAGAGACTGGCTGCATACATGTAGGACACAGCTTACATTGATAATAGACTCACGGACACCACGAAGCAAAAACCCTGTTCCCCAGAGGGATGAC
>PVJH01032274.1:0-22841 GCA_004026705.1 Nesogale talazaci | reverse complement strand
TGTCCATCCATCCCATAAAGGGCCTTCCTCCTTTTTGTTGTTCCTCCACTCCACCAAGCAGGATGTCCTTCTCCACGGACTGGTCTCTCCTGACCACATGTCCGAAGTCTGTGAGATGCTGTCCCACCATCCTTGCCTCTCAGGAGCACTCTGGCCATTCTTCTTCCAGTAGGACCAAGAGTCATCACCCTTGGTCTCACTCCTCAGACACAGACTGAATGTCTTAAAGGACCTCACCATGTGTTCGGCACTCTTGCCTTCCATCCTTACCACTGCTGCTCCTTCAGCCCAAAGCACGGCTGAGATCATCCTTCTCCCTCCACTCCCAATTCTATTCTTCAGTGCAAAGAGGAGCCCTGAGGGCATTGTGGGTTCCAGTTGGGGCTGCTAACTACAAGCTCCACAGTTTAAAACCGCAAACTGATTCATGAGACAACGATGAGGCTTTTTGCTCCCATCAAGATTTCCTGTGGGATGAAGACAGGACTCTTCCACAATTATATACTCCAGAATATTAAGCAAACTCTTGACCGGAATTTGGTGTGGAAGTTCAGTTAGCTATTCACCCTGAAGCTCCCAGTTATCTGAGACCTTTGCATGTCTCACAATAAAGCTGACTCCCCTGCTGTTAGGATGATGGTTCCCTTCCCTTGAAGCCTGTGGTCGGGATTCAAGAGCCACTGTCAATGGCTCCTACCCAGACAGATCTGTTTATCTACCTCCAGGACTCTGAGGTCTTCTCTTATCAGATCCTTCCCCTCTCAGTCACATAGACAATCTTAAGACCACTCACCTTGTTACCATATAGCCATTAACACAGCCCCCTCTTGTGACGTGTCCTGACCAGTGATGACAAGGCTTATGTGTCCCCCATAAGGTTATCTAGATGGGGAAAAATAAAGTTCTCACGATGTGCACCACCCAACTGGTGGAGGTGAGCACACTATCATGAAATGTGTCTGACTCTTATTATTTCTCTCTCTCTCATGCTCTCTATAACTTTATTATAATAAATAGTTTTCACTGTACAACTGTGCCTATTGAACCCATGATATATGTATGTATCAGGAACCGCCTTCTTCTGGTAATTTCCAGCCTCGGAAAACACAGGGAAGCTCTTCCCTTTCCCTCTGGGTCACGATGAGTTAAAAGCAATTCGATGGAAGTGAGTGTTTCAGGCTGGTTCACATGGTTTGTTTTTAACTGGTGTCCTAAGAGTTAGCAGTCTGACCTCATCCAGCCCGAAGTACTACTTCCTCTAGGATGGCAGGCAACATATCTCCTGGACATTTTGAAGAAAGATTGTGTAAGAGCTGAGCACATGATGAGGTCCCTCGGGACTTTCAACCTGTCCCTGGTGAGTGAGGCCATTGGAGGTGACCACTCGCCATCCTAGAAGAAGCCCAGCCAGACTGCTCCTGAGCAGGGCAGGAGGGAGATCACAGAACCAAATGTCAAATTCTAGAGTCCAAACGTTTGGGAGCCATTGAGGCTGAATTGAGTTGCCCTAAGATATCCTTGAAACCTGAAACCAAAAAAGCTTTCGTCTTTAAATATTTTTTTTAAGTAACAAAAGAAAAAGCTTTCTTGAACCCCAACAAAATGTTAGCTGAGTTGCTAAAGAATGAACTAACATTTAAATCTTGAACCCCAAATAACCTCAATCTTCAAAACTAAAAATCACGCCTCAAAAAAAAATTTTTTTCCCTCAAACTAACCAAATGTTTAACTTCAGGGCTGAGCCCTGGTGGTGTAAGTGGTTGAGTGCAGGACTGCGGCCCGCGAGCTTGGTGGTTCAAAGCCAGCGGCGGCTCTCAGGAGTAGCACTGGGTGGCGCCCACGACCGCCAGAGGCGGGATGCAAAAAAAAAAAAAGTTTAGCTTTATTAGCAAAGAAGCATTGTGTTCTTTTTTTTTTTTTTCATTGTGCCCTTTTAAAGAGCTTTCTAACCGAGCCAAACTCACTACCATAAAGTCAGTTCCCACTCAAATAGGGAAAGATGGACCTGTCCCTCTGGGTTTCCAAGACTAACTTTGGGTGTAGAAAACCTCATTTCTCTCCCACTGGTTTCAAATGGCTGACCTCCTACTTAGCAGCCCATCACAAAACCACTGCGCCACCAGGACGCCAAAGAACTATTTTCTTGGGATCAAATGGGCAACAGCAAGTCGGAAACGACCTAGGACTCTTGGGAGAAAGTGAGTCGATGTTAACGGGGACAAGCAGCCCCGAAAGAAGAGGAAGACTAGCTGCACAACTTAAAGATTGCAATCAGGGCATCTGTAGGACTTGTTGAATCACGTGTATATACTCTCAACCACAGTCACACAGAATATAAGATATTTAAAGAAAAGATGACAGTCGAGACCCTATTTGTCCTGAGACAGGATTGAATCAACAGCGGCTACCAACAAATCCTAATTACCTGATACATTTCAGCCCAAGCCTCACCTACAGCCTTTTCAGAGTCTCCCCTCCCCACCACAAGCAGGGAGATGGAAGGGCACTCTTCTAGCCAGCAGATACAATGGGGAGGGGGGGGGGCGGTCAAGGAAGAGGTTGCATTTGTTATCCAGACCCGCCGGTCCACTTGGCAGACTGCTGTGTCTAACATGCTGCTATGGTGTTGGATGTGATATTACTGGCATTTCAAAGACTAACAGGGTCATCTGTGGTGGGCAGGTCTCAGCAGAGCTTCCGTACTAAGACAGACCAGGAAGAAAGTCCTGGCATTCTGCTTCCCCCAAAATCGGCCAATGAAAACCTAAGGGATGATGACAGGACTGGTTAAAATTTGGTTCTGTTGTGTAATCCAGTGACAAAAGGAGGAATATTTGTTTCATGTTAGAGCCTTCTTTCCTCTCCACCGTGGTCAGAGGGACACACCTGAAGATCCTGTGGACGACAGCAGTATCATCAGCATCTGGCCACAGGGTGGCAGGTCCAGACAGCTTTTAATCCCTTTGAAGGCAGCTAACCACAAGAACCCCCTACTGACTTTCAGCCAAGGCCCTCCCACAGCTCCCTTTCTATATATAGTGTGTTTACGGTGTGATTAAAGAGGAATGAAAACGAGGCTGAACAAACCAGCAAAGAGCTTTGAGGCAGATGCAGAATTCATTGGCTAAGAATATGTAAATATGCTAGTACCTTATGTAGACACGTTAGCATAGAGAATAAGTAGAGCAAGTCTGCCCTCAACAAAGAAAGGCATTGAAACACCAGCGGGCACCAAATATGCGTGACTCACTAAATATACATGAGATTCCAAGTAGGCGTAATCTATTCAATATGCATGAGCCACTCAATATGCATGAGATCTTAAATCAGCCGCCCATCGGTGGCACTCATTTCGGTCCCTCAAGGCCTTTGCCAAGGGAAACTCATAACTGCTCACCAGGGTGATTGGTGGGTTACAACGATGACCAGGCATAATTGGCCCAGGGTCATTTCCACAGATCCAGCTCACTATGATGGCCCCAGGGCCCTTGTGTTTGCCAGGCCGCCTATGATCAACCTACCCCAATGTTGATCCCAAGAACACCATCAGCAGGGAAAGCTAAGATAGCAGAGGAAGCCAGGATGGGTGAGCCCTGTATCAGCTGAGCTTCAGGCAATGTGGTCTTTCCACCCAGCGTGTAGCCTGCATCAAGTGTCTCCATTAGTCACCCTTCCCTTCTCCCTCCCTCAATGCCTACACTAAACCCCATGCTATGAGTACCTTAATTGGGTCTGCAAGCCTCTGTGTTCCTTGTGATCCACGATAACTGGCCTGATGGCATAGAAGCAGCAATGCATCCGGAGAATTCCCCATGGGACACCTTTGTTGGTGACATTGTAGCTAGGTGCCATCAAGTGGGCTGTGACCCATCTCAACCCTCTGACCAACAGCAGGAAACCCGGCAAGGTCCTGTACCCTCCTTACACTTGCTCCTCTGCCCGAGCCCACTGTTGCATCACAGTGTCCCTCCATCTCCTTGAGGGCCTTCCTTTCCCATGCTGCCCCTCCACTTGATCAAGCAGGATGTCCTTCTGCAGGGACTGATGTCTCCTGACAATATGACCACAGTATGTTAGACGAAGTCTTGTTGTCCTTGCCTCTGAGGGGCACTCTGGCCTTGCTTCTTACAGTTCAGATAGGTTCAACCTTTTAGCTGTCCATGGTGCTATCTTCTTCTTCATCACCACAGCTCAAATGCATCCATTTCGGACACCTTGGGGGTGGTGCTTTCCCCCTTCAAAAGATGTCCTGGGTGTTAGAGAATGGAGACCCAGGCAAAGGACTTGGATTTGCGCTTACATTGTAGTCTTCTCCAAGAAAATTAAAACCAAGTCCATTTGGTGTTGATTCTAAACGGTGACAAGCCAGTGTGCTACAGAACAGAACTCACCTCCAGGGGGCTTGTGTGGTTGTCCTCATTACAGAAGGATCCCTGGTGGTGCTGCAGGTTAAACAACAGGCTGCTAACTCCCACGTCAGCAATCCATCCCACCAGATGAGGCTGTCTGCCCCCATAAGGAGTTAACGTCTTGGGAGTCCTGTGTAGTGGGTGGCCAGGAGTCTCCATTGACTGGAGGGCAGTGGGTGGGTGAATCTTTACGAAAACAGAGAGCCCAATCTTTCTTTGTGGTGCTTCTGGGTGGGTTTGGCCCATGTGCCTGGGGGGTTAACAGTCCATCACAAATCCCTGCACCATTGAAACATCTCTCAAAGAAGAGAGGCGATCCTTTGCTCTGGGCCTGCGTGTTAGTCTAGAGACTAACACAAATCCATAGACACGCATATGGATATAAGGGTATGGTTTATATACAAAAGGAATGGAACATCAAGAAAGCATCCCAACCCAGTCCAGTTCAGAGTCATAAGTCCAATATTAACCCATATGCCCAATATTAGTCTATTAAGTCTCCTTCCGACCCACAAAGTCACAGACCAGTGGGTGCAGAGTCCCAGCGCCAGCAAGGGTCTCCCAAGGACTCCTTGCTTCCAGAGCTCAGGCTCCACCAACAGCATCCAGTGGTGGTAGAAGCAACTCAGCGCTAGCAGGGCTCTCCACGTGACTTCTCCTCCAGCTCCTCCAGCTCCTCGGATGCTGCCATCTTGTCTTCTCCGTAGTTTGTTGTCTCTGAGACTAACTCCCAACAACTGGGGAGACAGCTTCTTGTCTCCATCAGGGAAATATCGCGAGATTTCCCAAAAGTCTCAGGAGAAAGCCACGCCCACATGGAGGCCTCATTGGTTACTCAATGAGTATCTCCAGATTAACAGGCTAGACTCCACCTCTACATCTCAATCATGAAATTAACAGAAGCACGTGACCGCCACAGCCTGGCTGCCAAAATCCTTTGTCAAGCTCTTGCCATTCCTGTAACTGTTTCCTCCCCACGCCCCTCCGGGACTCTCCAGCAGAATGCATTTCTTTCATGATGGCTGGCCCGGCTGCAGCTTTGGTGGGAATTCTCATCCTGGGTGTTTGGGAGCAGGTCCAACTTCCCCTGAGACCAGTGGTTCTCAACCTTCCTCATACCAGGAACACCATTGCCCATGGGTGAGTTTGACATTCTGTGGGGACTTTCAGGATCCTGGAAGTCACCTCACCAGTCTTTCCACTACTAGCCGTGTCACCTTGAGGGCCAGGTTTCAGCAGAGCTGCCAGACTAGGAAGAAAGGCCTGGTGATTTACTTCTCCACATCACCAAGTGAAATCTTGGCAGACCACAACAGAGTAACTGTCTGGTAGAGGGCTGGGCGATGAGCCCTCCCCCACCCCAAGCAGAGTTAAAGCACCCCCGTGGTCACAACAATGAACGGAAGCCGAAATGACCAGGAAGCATTCCTGGACCAGAGGATGTTTTAGTCTGTTGTACTGGATTGCTGAGTCACAGCTGACTCAGAAGGATCTTTTGTTATTATAATGTCAACCTCTCCAAAGTCAGGATCTCTCTCCTAATCCATGGGATGCTACCCCGGATGCCAGCCCAGCCCGTTGGTTATGGGGATGCAGTGGCCAAGGCCTGTCCAGCCGAGAAGTTGGATCCTTCAAGGACCGCGTAGGAGTTCTGACTGCTGTTTGATGCAGGAAGTCCCAGTCCTGCGACGTGTTGTACGGGTGCCCGCCCTTGGAAGAAAGTTGCAGAGACACTAGTAGAACAGGCTTGGAAGAAACGCTAGCTCACTGATGTCTTTTATGGTGCAACAATGGCATTTTGTGGGCAAGGAAAGAAGTGCCAGTGGTCATTGGGAATCAAAAGGCAATCGCACTGAAAAGGGAGGCACTCTGAATGTGAGGTCTTTCAGCAATGCCTAAGTGCTTTGATTTGCTTCTATATACTTTTTGTTAAATCCATGTGTTTTTGTTGTTCGTTATGGGGGTTCCAACTCACGGTGACTCACTCGTGTCCAGCAAAATGAAACGAGGCTTGGTCCCGCACCCTCCTTGTGACCATTGGCATACTGGAGTGCATTGCTGAGGGCACTGGGCAGGGGGTCTTCCAACCCAGGGGGTTCATCTTTCAGCTCCCTATTGGACAATCCTTCTCTTGTGATCCAGGCTATTTTCATCAGCTGGTTTTCAGAGACAGGTTGCTGGGCTTTTTTTATTAAAGTATATTAAGCCAGAAGTGCTCCTGAAACCTGACGGCGAATGCATGGGTGCCACATCTGATCTCTTTGGACTCCCCAGGCAGAGTCTCACCAGGCAGAAATCCACTGTCCATCCATTTTTATTGTATTCTGACACCAACCGCCCCTCACACAGCACTCTACTTCTGTGCCCGGGTTTGATAACTCATCGTACAGAACTCACAGATGATGCTCACCAGCATGGGGCTTAAGAGGAAGGGAACTGATTACAATTCAGGATACAGCTGTTCAGTAATGACAGTTTCTCCTCTGCCATACTCATAGGCAAGACTCTCTCAAGCCCTCAGGTTCTTGGTCCAGCCTCTGCCCTGCTGTTGGCAGCTGTTTGGGGGCTTCTAATAATTGCTAACAGGGCATACTATTCCACTGTAAGCCTTAACCCAAAGATATTCAGCTCCAACTCTGTGGGTCAGCAAATCCAGCTCCCCCAGGTAAGTGCCCAGAGGAACCCCATACCACAAACCAGTCTCCTGCTCCAACGCACTTAGCTTTACTTGCTCCATGGGCTGGGAGGTTCACTGCTCTGCCTCCGCCTCTCGATTCCAGGACTGCTGTTGTTGCTCCTCTGGTGTTAAAGCCGACTCCTGAATCAGGAAGCTTCAACACGCAGGGATCGCAGGGCCAATGGACATGTTCCATTCTTGACTTTTCTCTCTTCCAGGTAGTAAGATACACCCCTCCTGCTTCTGAGATGATCCGTTTTATAATCAGCAGAATGGCACTCCCCATTAACCCTGCTAAATCACTCACATTTTAATCACATAATCCAACCCGTGTTTCCTGCCCCCTCCCCACCTTCTTACTCAGACACATCAGGAAAATGAAGGCTGTTTGGTTGGAGTAACAAAGGCTATAGATGGAAGAGCTATATTAAATAATTAACTGCATTTCACTTTCTACCCTGGGTGACCTTGTTGATATTTGAAATACTGATGTCATAACTTCCATCATCACAGGAACAATAAACCACCATAGTGAGACAAATTGGCAGATAGCTGACAGGTATCTGAAATGTTATTCTAGTAAGTACAAAATAAAAATAATAAATGACTGTTACAGTTGTTCTTAGGTGCAATGGAATAAGCTCCAACTCAAGATGACCCTATATACCGTAACAACAAAATTACTACCTGGTCTTGCACCATCCCCATAATTGAAATTATGTTTGGGCTCCTTAATGCAGCCACTGTGTCAGTCCATCTCCGTGAAGGTCTTCCTCTTTTCCAAGACCTTCTACTTTGCCAAACACAATGTTCTTTTTCAGGAGCTGGTCTCTCCTAATGTCCAAAGTACAGAAGATGAACTCTTTTGATCCTTGAATTTAAGAGACATTCTGGCTTGATTTCCTCCAAAACAGATCTATTTGTTCTTCTGTTTTAAAAAAAAAACTGGTTTTTTATTATTTGAATGATGAAAAAAGAAGAAAAATTGAAGCATTTGAATTATGGTCTTGGTAAAGAATATTAAAAGTGCCATGGACACTAAAAGGACAAACCAATCTGGATTGGAAGAAGTAAGGTCAGAGTGCACCTTAGAGGCAAGGATGGCATGATTTCCTCCTACGTGCTTTGGACATATTGTCAGAAGAGACCAGTCCATGGAGAAGGACATCATCTTTGGTAAAGTAAACGGGTCATAAAGAAGAGGACCACAATTCAAATGCATCTGTTCTTCACCAGCGTTCCTTATTCATTGTCAACTTTCGCATGCATATGAGGCAACTGACAATCCCTTGGCTTGGGTCAGGCGCACCTTAGTCCTCCAAGTAACATCCTTGCTTCACTTTTCAACACTGAAGAGATATTGTGCAGCAGATTTACCCGATGCAGTCAATCTTGCTTGTTGCTTCCATGAGCATTGATGGTGGATCAAAGCAAGACAAAATTCTTAAGGATCACAATCTTTTCTTCATTTATCATGAAGCTACCCATTGGCCCAGTTGTGAGGATTTGGGTCTTCTTCACGTCGAGCTGGAACCCATACCAAAAGCCAAAAGCCTTGATCTTCATCAGCAAGGGCCTCAACTTCTCTCTTTCAGCAAGCAAATGTCATCGACATTGCTGTTTGTTACTGAGCCTTCCTCCAATCCTGATACCACATTCTTCTTCGTGGAATTCAGCTTCTCTAAATTATCTGCTAAACCCAAATATTGAATACGTCTGGTGCACAGCTTTACTGATTTAAAACCATGAACTGTCCTCTTGTTCTAGTCCCTTAACTGTTTCTTGACCCATGTACAAATTCTATAGGAGCATAATGAGGTGTTCTAGGATTCCCATTCTTCTCAAGGTTACCCATAATTTGTCATGGATAAATGCCATGCAGTTGAATGCCTTGTTATAGTGAGTAAAACACAAGTAAACATTTTTCTGGGATCCTCGACTTTCAGCCAAACTCCGGCTGGCATAACGAAAGACATCATTTGTTTTATTCCCTCTTTTAAATCCTGTCTAAACCTTTTCCAGCTCCCTGTCACGTTTACTTGCATGTGACATCAAAGATATTGTTCTATAACTTGAGCATTCTGTTGGGTCACCTTTTGTAGAATAGACAGAAATGTGGATTCTTCCAGTCAGTTACCCAGGTAGCTGTCTTCCAAATCTCCTGGGATAGATGAGTGAGTGTTTGTAGTGCTTCTTCGGGTTGCTGAAACATTTCAGTGGGTATTCAATCAGTTTCTGGAGTTTTTGTCTAATGCTTTCAGTGCCACTTGGACTTCTTCCTTCAGTTCCATTGACTTTTTTGCTCATATGCTACCTGACGTAGCTGAATAGAGACTTGTTCTTTTTGGTACAGTGACTCTGTATTTTCTTTCCATCTTCTCTTGATGCTTCTTGCATCGTTCAATATTTTGCCCCTAGAGCCCTTCAATGTTGCAACTCAAGGCTTGAATTTTTTTTTTTTAGTTCTTTCATTCTAAGACATGCTAAGTATATTTTTCCTGTTTTGTGTTTAAGCTTTAGGCCTTTGCATAATTCACTATAATATTTCACTTTGTCTTCTCAAACTGCCTTTTGAAATTTTTGGTTCAGCTCTTTGATGTCATCATCTCTTCCCTTGGTCTTAACCACCATATTTTTCAGACCATAAAACGCACCTGACCATAAGACACACTCAGCTTTTAGAGCTGGAAAACAAGAAAAAATATATTCTGAACCAAATAGTACCACAATACTAAAATGTTCTGGGGTACCACACCTTTGGACCATAAAATACACAATAATTTTCCCACTTTGGGAGGTGTCTTGTGGTACAAAAAATATGGTACTTTACCATGAAGAGCAAGGTTCATAGTGTTTTCTGACATCTACTTTGATCTTTTGTTTCCTGTCTTTTTAATTGTGAATGATGTTCTTGATGTCATCCCACAGTTCATCAGATCTTCTGCTGTTAAATGTGTAAATGTGTAATGCATCAAATCTGTTCCTGAAATGTCCTGGAAATTCAGGTGGGAGGGATTCAAAGCCATATTTTTGTGCACATGAACTTAATTTAATTTCCTTCGATTTCAGCCTGAATGTATACACTTACACTCCCTTATATTATTTTACCTTAGCTTCTTGAAATTTCTATTCAGCTCTTTTATTTTGTCATTTCTTTGCATTTATTTTAATGTAGCCTGGTCTTTTCATTCTTTCCTATCTTCTCATTGATCTTTTGCTTTCCTCATGTACAATATTTTGATGTCATTCCATAACTCATCAGGTCTTCAATTATTAGTATTCACTGTGTCACATCTATTCTTGAGATGGTCTGTAAATTCAGATGGGATATAAGCAAGGTCCTACTTTGGCTTTTGTGGATTTTTAAATTTTTCTTTGTCATCAAAGTGAACTTGCATATGAGCAATTGGTTCCATAATCAACTGCTGGCCTTATTTTGGGTACTGATATTGAGCTTCTCTGTTGTTTTCTCATAGTTTGATTCCCATCTATTCCATCTGATAATGTCCATGTGTACATCGCCATTTATGGGTTTGCAAAAAAAAAAAAAACACTTGCCACTGTTGGTCTTACAAACTTCTATCACGTGATCTCCAGTTTTGTTTCTATTAGGGCGGTTCTATTTAATCACAAATGGATCTTCTGGGCAGAAGGGAAAAGGAAAAGTGCTTTATTGGTGAGACTCAGAGAGATTATTCAACTTTTCCAGAGTCACTCTGTGGGAACTTTGAACTTGAACAGAGTCCTGGGCCCTCTCATTAAACATCAAGGCTGGAGATGATGGGATGAGAAATGAAAATAACTTAGGTGATTTTTTTGTTGGATTTTTTTTCTTTCAAACCCTTTCTGCTCTCCCACCTGCTATGTAAAAATGAAAGAACTATTGATTTGGGACTGAAAATGTGCAGTTGGTAATGAGATTCCCTCTGAAAATCTTTCAAAGTCTTATAATTAATTTATTTGGGAGGTGAAACAAACTGTGTGCGTGAAATGAGTTAAAATTATTAACAGGCCTGTGCTGGGTCTCTTGCCTGAGGCCACCAACTGGTAAAGAGGTTGGGCTTCTGGTCTACAGTCTTCCTGTCCCTCCATCACCCTGAGAATCATGGTCCTAAATCCATTACTGATCATGCCTGGGGATCGAGTACTCATCTCTTCCTTAATTACCACAATTGCCCCTGAACCTGTCCTCCCAGGCACCTGTCCTCCCAGGCAGGGCAGGGGTAAGAGTTCTGGAGAGGAATGAAGGACTCTTTCCATCTCTCAGAGAGCCTTCCTGAACAGCTGATCATTTGGACACTCCCAGAGCCTCCTCAGAACACAGGTCTGGTGATCTGCTTCTGAGAAGCCACAGCTTTGAGGGCCCCATGAAGCGGCTCTCAGCACACAAGGCTGCCGTCAGTTGAAATTGAATCCATGGCTTCTCACAGCAGCAGCCACATTCTCAGGCTAGCCAACTCGCTCACGGCCATCCAGCCGATGGTACCTCATGATGACCCTACAAGACAGGATAGAGTTGCTCCTGTGAGCTTCTGCGACCGTAACTCTTGATGGGCCTAGAGAGCCATGTTTTCCTCTTGTGATCCTAAGGCTATGCAGTGGAAATCCATGTGATCCTGGCAAATCTAGCTTTTTAGACTGATAACTGTGGTCAAGTTGGCACTGCATGATGACCACCTTAGATACAACAAAATTAAATGTTGCCTAGTCTCATGTATTTATGTCTATCATGGCAGCTATTGTGCCAACCCTTATCACCAAGGGTCTCTCCCCCTCAGTCTGGAGGGCTCTGTACTTCTTTAAATATGAGGTCCTTCAACACCTGATCCTCCCTGACAACTTACCCAAAGCAGACAAGTCAATGTTCTGTCATGGTTCATAAGGTCTTCCTTCACTGGCTAATATTTGGAAGTGGATAACTAGGTCTTATACCTTTCTTCTTGTTGTTCAATGCCATCAAATCAGTTTCAACTAATCATGATCCTGTATGCACCTGAATAAACTATTGCCTGATTTTGCATCATCCTCCCAATCTTTGTTATGTTTGAACCCATCATGGCAAGTACTGTGTCAATCTAGCCCACTTTCTTCCTAGTCTGTCCTAATCCAGAAACCCCAGTGAAAACTGCCTACCATGGATGACCTGATTGACATCATTTGAGATCACATCATAGCCCCAGCATCAAAGCAACACTAAAGCTACCACAGGATGACCATGTGGCAGATGAGTGGTGGAAATTGAGCCAAGGAAATCCATTATGGTATGACAGGATAATCTGGTTTAGAAATTAAATGCTTGAGTTGAAGAATAGGCAGAACAAAACTAATCTACACTGAAAGAAGTTGGACTAGTGTACCTAGGTGGGTAGACTTGACCAGCAAAGGAGTAAGAGGCCTGATGTCATGTCTTGTGCTGTGTAGTGACTCCTGAGACAGCTCATGTTTCTGGATCTTACTGTATCTAAGTTATACCTTAAAACCAAAAGGGAAAATGACTATGTTTGTGACCTGTTTTGTTTTCTCCGGGTATGGACCAATTTCCAGATGTCAAGAATGTCATTTTACTTGGATCTATCATCCACACTCATGAAAGCAACAGTCAGAAAATCAAATCACATACTGAATCTGGGGAAATCTGTTGCCAAGGACCTCTCAAAATGGTCTTGAACCAAGTCCTGGTATTCTCCGTGGCTTGATAGACAATCAAAAGCTAAACCGAGAATGAGAAAGCTCAAAGAAGAATTGATGCCTTTGAATTTCGGTGTTGGTGAAGATCAACTATGTCATGGACTATGAAAGGAATGACATCTGATTTGGAAGAAGTACTGCCAGGATGGTCCTTAGACATAAGGCTGGAAAGACTTCATCTCACATACTTGTTAGCAGCAGAGATTAGTCCCTGGAGAAAGATTTCACACTGAGTTAAGAGTCAGCAAAAAAAAAAGAGGAAGACCCAAAACGAGATGGTTTGGAACAGTAGCTGCAACAAGCAACTCCAACAGAACAATTCTTTTGAGGATAATGAGGACCAACCGGACAGTATTTCATTCTGTTGTGTACAGGTTGTTGCTTGTGAGAATCGGTTCCATGATATCTAACAACTCCATTAACAGGCAGACGTGTTATGTGGAGGTTTTTTTGTTACCATCAATTCCCACTCACAGTGACCTCATGTTTGCAGAGTAGAAAATCTCCATTGGCCTTTCAAGCCTGTGACCTTAGGGAAGAAAATCACCAACCTGTCTTCCCAGGGGGCTCTAAATGGGTTTGAGCTGTCAATCTTTTGGCGAGTAGCCCAGTGCTTAAGTGGTTCCCCCGCCCAGGGGCCATCATAACAAAGGCTGATTCTGAGAGTAGGATCACTGCTGGAAATGGCTCCAAGCACTTCTTAGTAAGTGGGAGCTTCATATTACACCAACCTAGGTTTCTTCGAGTTGATTCTGACCCACAGTGGCCCCACATGACTGAGCGGAAGAGCCCCATAGGGTTTTCTCGGCTGAAATCTTCCTAGGTAACAGTTGCCAGGACTGTCTCCTGTGGAAATTCTGGGTGGATGCAAACACCAAGCTTTCGAATAGCAGCCAAGGGTTTGTGTTTTTCACAAACAAGTGAACTGATAACTTGCTGTACAAGTAGTAGTATGTAGTACATACCATGTAACGTTGTAGTAGTTACATAATCTATTGTCAATTTGAGACTTGGGGGTGAAGGGGTGGAGTTTAGCCTGTCAATTGGGTCACAGCTTGATGACCTCATTTGGAGGCATAATGGAGATAAATAGCTTGCTGGAGGCAGGACATCTGTTCAGTGCCTGTGAGACATTCCTTTTGACAGGCACTTCGAGACAGGCATATGCTAACCAGAACTTCAGTGCTGGAGAAGCCACGTGGAGACTCTTGCCAGCACTGAGATGCTTACACCGCCACTGGATCCACAAGACTTTCAACCCACTGGCCTGTGATTTCCTACACTCGGTATCATTACATGTGTTTTCATGAGTCTGAAAAGGAATTGACAGATTGATATCAGGCATATGGGCTAGAACCAGACTCATTGACTTGATTCATCCTAGGTTGGGATGCTTTCTCAATATTCAATTGCTCTTGCATATAAAGCTCATTTTTGTTGGGTTTTTTTTTAATCATTTTACTGGGGCTCATACAACTCTTATCACAATCCGTACACACATCCATTGTATGCAAGGCACATTTGTACATTTGTTGCCATCAACATTCTCAAAACATTTTCTTTATACTTAAACCCTTGGTATTAGCTCATTTTCCCCTTCCCTACCTCCCCACCCTCCACTCCCTCAAGTGTCCATGGACTTGTTTCTGTAGTCTACCCAGATTAACACACTTGCCTAAGGTCATATGAGAGGGCTTCAAAAGTTTGTGGACAAATGGACTTCCAAGATGTTTTCTTAAAATTTCAAGCCCCCTTGTACAGTCATGGAGCCAGTTGATGACCCCTCCCTATATGGTGAACCATGAAGGACCTGGCGACCTTCCTAACCCAGGTTTTGGTGCACTGTTGACAGAGTGGCAAAGGAATGGCCTCGGGCAGCCTCTGTCTTCACAATGGCAAACGAGAATCAAAGTCCATGTCTTTCCAAGACAGATTCCTACAAATTGGAGGTGAGACCTGTGTCAACCTGTCAACCATCAAATTGGAGGTGAGACCTGTGTCAACCTGTCAACCATCTTAGCCATTCTTCCTGCTGACAGTGCTTTCTACTTCTCTGCTGTGTTCTCTAATTTATTGCAAGGGCCATATGGAACTCACAGGCAATAATCACCATTGTGGGGCTTATTGGCAAAGTTAAAATGCTCTGGACACAGTTTTGCCGGTCAGAATAAACTCTTCTCAGCTGTGTGCACAGGCTGGCCTCTTGCTGGTACTTAGTGCCTCTGTCAAATGACCTGTTGGCCTTTGCCTTGCTCAGGCAATGTTCCTCTTTGAAGGCAGTCAACAGTGGACACATCCCAGTGGACACATCGCTCTACCTTTAATTCATCTGTGTAGGTTTCCTGCCTTTATTAAAATGCTTACTATTAGCTCCTCTTTTTTCCCTTCCCTCCCCCAACCTCCCACCCATATGAATTCCCAGTAAATTATAAGCAAATTGTTGTTAAAAAAAATACGCTTGCTCTACAGGACGACTGTTGCTTTATATGGAGCAGAGCATCCATTAAGCTTATTGCAAAGCTTCGGTGATTTGGGAAAAAAAATGTTCACTTGAGTTTTGTTAAAATTTTTATATTAGCCCTGACCTCAAATTTGTTTCTTCCCATGACCCCCAAAATCTCCATTTTTGAAGGCACCTTCATGTGACTAAGATAAGTGGATGGCTGCGAGAACTTGCCTGCAGCCATCCACTGATGACACAGTTTTGGTTGTGTTCTTGTTGTTAGATTATTAGATGCCATGGAGTCTATTCCAAACCATAGCGATCCAATGCTCAGAATGAAACACTGCCCAATGCTGCAGCATCCTCACAATGATCCCACACTTAAGCTCAATGACGCAGCCCCTGTGTCAGCTCATGTCATTGAGGCCCTTCCCCTTTTTTTTCTATCAAGCAGGGTGTCCTTCTCGCTCCTGACCACATGTTCAAAGTGTGTAAGAAGAAGCCTCGCTATCCTTGCCTCTCAGGAACACTCTGGCTGTACTTGATCTGAGACAAATCGGTTTCTCCTTTCAGCAGTCCATGGTATTTTCAATATTCTTCACCACCACAAGTCAAATGCATCAGTTCTTCCTTATTCAATGTCCAACTTTCACATGGGTCATGAGACCATTAAAAATACCCTGGGGCTTGAGTAGGACTGACTTTAGTCCTCAAAGTAACATCCTTATTTTTCAGCACTCAAAAAGAGGTCTTGTGCAACGGACTGACCCAATACATCTTTTAACCCTTTGACTGCTGCCTCCCTGAGCATTGGTTGCGGATCCAAGCAAGACAAAAATCCTTGACAACGCCAATCTTTTCTGCCTTTGATCATGAAGTTACCTGTGGTTCCAGGGGGTGAGGATTTGGGTCTTCTTTACACTGAGTCATGATCCATACCATTCATATCGTTCTTCAGCAAGTGCCTCAAGTCCTCCTCACTTTCAGCAAGCCAGGTTGTGTCACCTGCATAGTGTTCGGTGTATGCCCATGAATAGATGAACTGGAACCCTGGTGGTGATACTTTTTCACTCTCCTGGTATAACTGCATGAAATGTTGACCGACCCTGTGTCATCCTCACAATCAACTGCATGCTCAAGCCCACCCCTGGGGCCACTGGCGCGTCACCTTGTTCTCGTGGACCCCGTCTAATCAAACACACGAGCTTCCTTCAGCAAGTGGTGTTCCCTTATGTGTAGCTAAAGCAAATGAGTCAGACAAAACTGTACTATGATCCAGAAGGTTTCCACAAACTTTCAAAAGGCCTTTCTTCCTAGTCCGCCTAAGTCTGTAAGAAGTGCCGAAACCCATCCAGTGTGGGCGATCACCCTTGTCTTGGAAACAATCGTGGCAGAGCTTCCAAAATCACAAGACCAAACCAAAAAAATCACCTCGCCCAGGGGTCGGCGAACTGCGGCTCATGAGTCATACGTGGCTCTTTCAGTGTGAACATGGGGCTCTGAAATAACATTGAAAACACTTGAAGGTGATTATTTCAGATCATGGCCATTTCATTTGTTTGGACAAACATATTGAAGGCTCTTGAGTGACTTTAAAGTTCTTAGGAGGGACAGGATTGACTCAAGAGTTTGCCGACCCGACCTAGCCTACTGGTGCTGGAGAAGAAGGTTGAACACACCACGGACTGCCAAAAAGAGAAACAATTCTGTCTTGAAAATAGTATGGTCTGTGTGCTCCTTTGAGACAAGGAGGGCGAGCCTTTTTCTTACCTACTGTGGACATGTGGTCATGAGAGTCTGACAAGTCCTTGGAGAATGACATCATGCCTGAGAGAGAGTCAGCAAAAAAGAGGAAGACCTTCAACGAGATGAAGTGACCCCAGGGTGGCATCAACGGGCTTACGCGTACAGACGCGTGTGAGAATGGTGCAAGGCCGGGCAGCCTTTCTTTCTATTGTGCCTCAGGTTGCTATTGGCCAGAACTAACTTGAGGGCACCTAGCAACAACAAAAACATACCTTGGGCATATTGTCAGGAAAGACCAGGACCCGGAGGACTTCGCGCTTGGTAAAGTGGAGAGCCCACAAAAGTGAGGCAGGCCCCCCGTGAGCTGGATTGACAGGGTGGCTACAACCATGGACGAGGGCTGAGGCACATTTGAGAGGATGACGCAGGACCGTGCCGTGCTTCCCTCTGCTGTGTTTAGGGTCGCTATAGGTTGGAGCTGAATGGATGACACTCAACAACAGGGAATGATACCACCTAACGCAACCCTATACAGGGTTTCTGAGACTGGGGCTCTTTATGGGAATAAAGAGCCTCATCTTTTTCCCTGGTGATGGCTGGTGCCTTTCGGTGAGCAGCACGATATCAGCACTGTGTCACCAGGGCTCAGCTATAAGTAATAAGTAATATTATTCGGGGACCTGGGTTATTCTGACCCCTAGATTGTTGTCCTACCAGCAAGAGCACCAAGACACTGGTGCCCAGAGAGAAGAATTGGATCAATCAGTCGAGGGGTCCCTGGGCATTGCTTGTGGAAAGGGCCTCTCTGGGTAAGCGGGCAGCACTCTACATTTGCACCAGGCAAGCAAAGGAAATACTTGGCTCACCAGTGGTTATGCACATCAGCATCTGGGTTCCTGCGCCATGAGATCGGGAGAGAACTCGTAATCATCCTGTTACATAAAATTCAGTTCAGAATGTAAACGACCTTGCTGATACAAACTGGGCCCTTGCGTTCACTTACTCCTAGATGAATATTTTAACGGTGATTTTCTGTAGTGGCTCAGGAGGCTTCTTTTAAGTGGCACCGGAGGGATATCTTCCAATTAATACTGAACAAGTAGAATGGAACTGCTTAAGATCAATACACATTTTCCCCCTTACTCTATAATTAATGGGCTACTCTGGCGACTGCAATTCACCATGGTGGCTGGGGGGCGGAGTGGGGAGCTGTTCACTTCCTTGGAGTCGGCCTGTCTCACGGAGACCCCATGCTCAAAAGCAGGAAACGCCGCTCTTCACACTGACGCGCCTTCTCGGGACCCGCAGGATCTTCTCTGGCTGTGAGATACACGCCTTAGTCTTCACAGGCTCTTTCTCCCAGAGCTTTGACAGTCCTTACCTCCACTCTCCACCACTTTGCTTCTTGCGGCCGAGAACAGGGATCTAAGTCTGATGGATTTGTTTTTGCTGGGAATGGAGACAGGTGTTTATCTCAGCTTTTGGACATGTTTAAAGAAGTAACCTCTGTTGGTTGTTGCCAGGCAAGCAGGGAAGCTGCATTCATTCTTCCAAGTTGCTCTGAAGAACAGTCAGACTCAGGGAGGGTGAAGGTAACATCTTCAAAGAGTGGGAGAAGGTGAAAAATGAAAGATGGTGTTGGGGCATAGGAGACAGGCTAGGAGATGGTGTTGGGGCTAGGAGACAGGCTAGTCAATGGGGCATGGAGAGAGAGAGAGAGAGAGGCTGTTGAGTCCATTCCTACCCATGGCAACGCCTGGGGTCCAAAGTAAGGTTTCTAATAACCTGTGATTTCATAAATAAAAGATCACCAGGCCTTTCTTCTGATGCACCCCTCTGTACACTCCTACCTCCAAACAGTAGCCAATCACTTGCATGACCCAAGATTCCGGGATTTGATGTTTGTCAGTGGGACCACTGCGTTCATTCCAACTCAGAGAGCCCCTCTATTCCACAGAATGAATCCCTGCCCAGTCCTGTGCCAACTTCACAAGTGTTATGCCCATCTTGGCAGCCACTGTGTCGGTCCGTTTTATCGAGCATCTTTCTCTTTTTCGGTTGCTCTTCTATCCTGCCCAGCAGGAGGTCCTTCTCTGGGGCCTGGTCTCTCCTGATGACATATACAAAGTATACAAGATGTGCGCTCGCCGTCCTTGTCTCTGAGGATCATTCTGGCTGTCCACCTTCTAAGGCAGATCTGTTAGTTCTTAGGTCATGGTGCTTTCTGTGTTCTTCATGGACACAATTCAAATGCATTCTGGGTGTGGAAATGATCCATTACTTCTCCCTCCCAGCACCCCTTGCATCTTCCCAGCTTTTTCATGCTCAGCTTTTCAATGGAGCGGATCACTCCCATCCCTAGAAAGGTCATATGTATCCTTCAAACTAGGAGGCTTTTAGGGTAACGGGGTTTTTTTAAGCTTAGGAAACCAAAGAAATGCAATTCTAAAATTTTGAAATATGTATTTACTAACCAACCAACAAATTGACTTCACTAAATTAGTGGACCTGAGAAATAGCTCCAAAACTCTCTGTCTTTATAAACAAAAATTCCACTGTAAAATGTGAAACCTATGATAGTTAGATAGTGTGTGATACTTAGCTACTGTATCAAGTACACTTTTGTCCAGGGGTGGAGTTCAATATGTCGGTCAAGCAGTTGCTTGATGACACTTCCCTAGGGGTGTGGCCTTTTGTATAAGAACAAGATCAAGCTGAGAGGATTCCTCTCCGCCATTTTGCCTTCCTCCTGACTGGGACTTCACTGGGACTCTGCCTCCAGGGGCAGCCCCATGTGGGTCACATGACCCTGGGGGCCCTCAGCCCCAAGCTGACCTTGGATCTATATGACCCTGTACTCACTGACGTGTGATCTCCCTGCCTTACACTGACGCCACATGAGTCTCAAGAGAGTTCAACTAGCTTCAGACTTATGGAAACTGGAGTTCAGACTAGGTTGGGCCACTTTCTTGATATAAAAATAAAACAAACAAACACAAACCTCACTGCCCTCTATGCCAATTCATAGGGGCTCTGTAGGACAAGGTAGGGCTGCTCCTGACAGTTTCCAAGACTAGAACTCTTCTCAGGGAGTGGAAAGCCCTGTCCTCTTTCACCTGGCATGCCTGGCGGTTTCAAACTGCTGACCTTGCAGATCACAGCCCAGTGCATAACCACTACACCACCAGGGCTCCTGGTCTTAAAGTAGAATTCCTTCTTGATATAAAGTTCTTCCTTGTCCATAGATGAGCGTCACTGGTCTTTTCTCCCAACAACCCAGCCTGACATGATTACTGTTAGTGTAAACAAAGAGAGAACAGGGGGAACCTCTCCTATTGATTTCCCTACATTAAAAATAATAAGCAGAATAATTATCCTTCATGCCTATCCAAGCACTTCAATCAATAGTATAACCATACCTGTCTCTAGTACAATACCAAGGGCGTTTTTTCCCTAAACATTCTATAATGGATAACTTTGAGACTGGTGGACCCCTTCTACTGCCTCTCCTCTGCTAGTTGAAATATTTCATGTGCTTGTCGATAATCAGCTAAGAATAAAAGCCTGGTGAGAAATGAGCCTGGTGGGGGTGGTGACTCAGGTGTTGTACTGATCATCGCCAGGTCTGCATGTTGAAACTACTCGCTGTTCCAAGAGAGAAAAGATGAGCTTTCAACTCCCAAAAGGATTTCTAGTTCATAGACGCCCAGGGGCAGCTCGATGCTGTTCTGGAAGGAAGGTTACAACAGTCAAACCCCAAGCAGTCGCAGACAGCTTATTGGTTAGCATGCCGAGTGAGTTGTTCTCATTTTGTTCTTGCTTTCTTCACTCAATATCTTCTTCGTCACTAAAGCTTTGGAATTCCATTCCTCCAACAGCAGAAACTGTTCCTCCACATCTGCACCTCTAGGAGTCAGGAGAAGCCTGCAGCTTACATCTGACTCACACCCTTGAACCTGACTGCACTTACCCACATGCTTCACATGCCGGACTGGCAACTTCCCTGTCTCCTAAACACTGCCAGCTGGAAGTTTGGCAGTCTTCTGGGTTCCACAGGTCTTGGCACAAGTCACCATGTTTCTGTCTCAAAAAAAAACAAAAGGGAACAACCCCCAAACCTCCCTGCCATCGAGTCATAGCGACCCTAAGTAAAATGACCCCTGTGGGTTTCCAAGACTGTCACTCCGTATGGGAACAGAAAGCCTCGCCTTTCCCTGATGTGATTTTGAACCACTGACCTTGTGATTGGCAGCCCAAGGCATCATCCTCTGCATCACTAGGGCTCCTATTTCTGGGTGGGTCACTAGGACGGCATGGCTGCATAACCTCCCATCCATTTCAGCTCATAGTGATTCTACATAGCACAGTAGAGCTGCTCCACAGTGCATCTTAGGCCGTGAGCTTTACAGGGCTCTTGGGGGTACAGTGGCTTAAGCATTGGGCTGTTAAGTGAAAAGTCAAACCACCAGCCACACTGTTGCTTAACAAAAGGGGGCCACCTGTTTCCTTAAAGATTTATAACCTTGGAAACCCCAGATGGCTTCTCTACCGTGTCCTACAGAACTGCTAGGAGAGGAAACTGACTCAATAGCAAGGGTGTTGCTTTGGGTCTTATCTTGATGGGAGTTGATCACCAGGATTTCGCTCATGTGGAGCAGCTGGTCGTGCTTGAATCACCAACCTTCCACCTAGCATTGTGCACATAAATGCATGCATTGTGCACGGTCAGGTTCCAGAAACAACACACACCAAACAAAAACACTGTCCCATTGAGTCCAGTCTGACTTCACGGTCCCCCCTATAGGACAGAGTAGGCTGCCCCCTCCTCATCTGTGAGGCTGTCACTCTCCACAGGAGCAAGAAGCCTCAGCTTTCTCCCTCAGCGGCACTGGCGGTTTAGAACTGCTGACCCTGCAGTTATCAGTCTGACCAGTAACCCACTCCAGCACCAGGGCTGCTTCCAGGAAAGACAGCAGGAACCTGCAGGACCATTTCATATTGTCACCATGAAACAGGGACAAACCTTGTTTCTGTCTCAATGGATCCACTTCACAGTGACCTCGGGCATCCAGAGCAGGACAGCGTCTTTTTGACTGCAACCTGTATGGAAGCAGATCACCAGGTCTTTCTTCCTCGGCGCTTCCCGGTGCGAGCAAACCACCAGCTTCCAGGTTAGTAGATGAGTGCAAAAGGTTTGCACCACCTGGGGACCTTGGGATCACCCCCAAAATAGCCTCGAACTCACTGCCACCGGGTTGATTCCAACTCACAGGGGCATTTGTAGGGAGCAGAACTGCCCCTGTGGGCTTCCAAGACTAGTCGTCTTTGGAACAGTAAAGCCTCCTCTTTTTTCAACTGGTTTTTTGAAACAACTGACCTTGAAGTGAACCACCCACCACACCGCCTTACCTCCAAGCCAGGCCTATCAGATCCTCCAGGACACGCTGATTGGTTGGAAAGTGGACACATAATCCCGGCCATGCCAATGAGAATCACGCCTCCTTAGTACCTGCAGGTGGGCAGCATGCTTAGGGGGCTGGGAGGCGCCTCTCTGCTGGGCGACCACAGAGCTGCCTGGCGTTCGCTTTAGGAAAACCGCAGGTCCAGCTGGGGCTGGGAGTCTCAAAAGAGACCTTGAGCTCTGGGCTAGCCTCTGGGCTGACTGGGAGGAGCACGAAGAAACCAAAAGGTCACGTGCTGGAACCAAAAGTCCCTCCCTCCAGTTGCGCCCCTCCAGTGCCCTCCTGCTGACAAAGGTCAGTACCCTGGTCACTCCTGCTCAGCGCCCAACTCCCTGACTGCCATGGACCCAATGCTGACTCGGAGACTCCTTCCCCACCCTCCCCCACTGTGGCTGTCTGGCACTAGACAGGACTAG
>PVJH01032273.1:0-22859 GCA_004026705.1 Nesogale talazaci | reverse complement strand
TCCATCTGCGCTCCTCAAAGGCAAACCCCATGGTCAAAATAAGCATTCTTCTCTTTTCCTGGTCAAGAGCATACTCTTGAAGCAAAGATAGAAAGACTGACAGATCTAGAATACAGATTCGTGTATCTGTGAAGACATTGGACCACCACATCCTCCCTCAAAAGGACCAGGGTCTTCAGACACAGGGAAGAGTCACCCATCAGAATTTCAAGTCAGGCACAGTTACCAGCAAAGTTGGAGGTGGACATTTTAGAAGAAGAAGAACAACAAAAATTCAGGAGAGAGCCACGTGAGAAAAGCAGACTGAAGAAAGAAAGGGTTTTGGCAGCACCAGGGAGAGCTCCCAGCTATCGTGCTGGGGTTTTTTTTTAGGAGCACAACTTATGTATTTCAAATGGACAAAACATTAGTATTATGTAAAGTGCCTTAAGATAACTTGCCCTTAAATGGGAGCTTCCTGCTCAGTACTTTGAGGTCTACAAGACGTTAGCTAAAAAAATGTACTACTGTGAAAAAGGAAGACTGCTTAAATTGAATGGGGAAGGGCGGGGCCTGTGGTTTTTCTAGGTGATTAATCGCTGTCATGCTGTCCTCTGAGCAGCTGAAAGAGTTCCATATTTTCTTTAGACATCATTAGGCGCTGGCGCTCTTGTAGGGCCACTTTGCTAGCACCAATATGGCTCTTGGGTCCACCACGCCATTAGAACTATTAACTCCATTCATATTACTTCTGCTATAAATCTTACAAAGTGTGTGTGTGTGTGTGGGGGTGGGGGTGCAGTGCATCTGGGTATTTAGTCCCACGTTCTCTTTTAAGGCTGTATATCCACCTTTCATAATTGTCTGAGCCCATGGTGGCTGTCATCTCAGCTTCACTGTCTATTTTTGTCCCCTACAAACCAAAGCCATTGCCCTGAAGTTGATTCTGACTCTTGGAGACTCTCCACAGGGTTTTGAAGACTATCAAGCTTTCTGAAAGCAGACAGTTTTATTTTTTTACCCCTCAGAGCAACTGGTGGATTTCCACAATCAACCTTCTAGTTAGCAGCCCAACGCGTATCCCCGAGCACCACCAGAGAAGGCGTGACAGAGACCACATCTGTTTCACAACGGATTCTTAAGGTGAGCTCTCAGGAGGGACCTGCAGTCTGCTCTAATCCTAATCAGTGGTTCTAACCCTTCCTAATGTCGCGACCCTTTAGTACAGTTCCTCATGTCATGGTGACTCCCCAACCATAAAATTATTCTCGTTGTTACTTCATAACTATAATTTTGCTACTGTTAGGAATCAAGTGACTCTTGTGAAAGGGCTGTATAACCCCCAAAGGGGTCAAGACCCACAGGCTGAGAACTGCTGATGTAGACCATTCCTACCCATTGATCCAGGATATTTCCCCCCAGCATCAATCCTCATACATGGGTAAACAGAACTCGATTGAATGAGAGATTGAACTGTGTGGAGCAACAACTCATGAGTTGTGACTCACAGTGGAACTGTACCTGCATAGACTCTTCATACTGACAATGTCCTCAGTGCTGTGTCATTGGAAAAAACGGTGATGTTGCCAGTGCACTCACCTTATACCGATGTGTGTATATGTGTGATTGACAATGTTTATCTTTTCTGTTTCTATTGGCTTTTATTTTCATGCCTTTAACTTGCTTGTCTTTTTTTGTTTTTGCTTCTGTTGTTTACTGGTAGGTTTGTTGCTGTTGTTGGGGTAGTTGGTATTATGGGGTTTTAATTCTGACATAATACAACTACCAAAGTAAATCTGAGTCGTGCACATCCCAGAGATAAGTAGTTGAACTTTGGGCCCCCACTTAACTCTAGCCCTACGACAAGAACAATTAGTTCGGATAACATGGTCCTGCTTGATGCTTGCCTTCATGAAATGATCATTGAAGAAGAGAGTGCTGCAGCAAAGTGTGGTGAAGAAAGCAGATGGTGCCTGGCTATCCGTTGGAATAGTGCCTAAGGTTTTACAAGTTTGTCTTCATCTAAGAAGCCATCTAAGTGAGGAGTCTGCGAGGTCCACCTGGAAGAAGCATACCAGCTTGTGTGCCCCAAAGATGACAATAATAAAATTCAAATATAACAAAGGGAAAAGTATAGGAGATTAAATTGTGATAGAAGGTTGTGGAGGACAGGTGGAGTGCTAAACCCAGCTGCAGACTATCTAGTCAGATTAAGCCACAGCAGATCCCCTCTAGCCACGTCTCAAGCCTGACTATCAGAGAGAGACCACGGCAATTCTGACTATACTGGTTCCAGCTTAATACCTGATCGCCTGACTTCCCTCTTGACCCAACCTGAACTTGTTCTCAGGGCAAATATTTCTTGCTTGTTTCATGTTAAAAATTTCTTCCCTGGCTTTTAAAATATTGATGGCATTCTTTTCTTTCTTACTCATTATTTGTATTTTTATCTTTTTATTATTATTTTATCCTTACCACTCTATTTTGTTTCTGTTTTTTTTTCTGTTAGGTTTTCCAGTTTGTGAAGCACAGGAGGATTAGATATATAGAGATAATAATTGATACAAGGGTTTATAGGGGAGGTAGGAGTTGGGGCTGGGAGGATGCGGGGGTGAAGGGAGCTTACAATGTAGGTGGGAGGGGGAGGGAGGACTAGAAATTATTGTGATTATACAACTCATTGTAAATTTATGACTTAATCATAAAAAATGTTCTAAAATTGGTTGTGCTGATGATTGTACAATTCTTCTTGATATGATTGAACTATTGAATTGTATGCTATGTGTATTATATGCCAATTAAAGTGCAAAAACAAACAAACAACTATTCTTACCCAGAGGGCACACTGGGGCCCAGGAGCCCTGGTACCACTGCTTGTGTTGGGAATGCCGGATGTGAGCCCCACTCCAGATCCATGGAATCAGAACCTGAATTTTTACAAATTGCGAGGACATCTCTGTATGTTTGCTGGCTTAAAAAATTGAACCTCACCTGAAGATGACAGATCTAAAATCTTCAAGAGTCTTGGTTTCTTCCCCGGATGAGAAACAAACTAAAGGTGGCATTGGGAGCCGGGTCATTGACATAGTTTGGATTTTTCTGTTGTAAAGAGACCCAAATGATGCCATGCCAATTGGAACTTATAAGGACTATTGATATGATTAGTCAGTGAATCCGAAGACACACCAGAAAGAAATCTTGGTGATGCTAGTAGGTAGGTACTGGAAACTAACTTCAAGGTTGGTGGTTCAAACCCACCACTCACTCTTTAGGAGAAAGATGAGGCTGTCTATTCCTGTAAACCTTTACAAAACTCCTGAAACCAATATAAGATCCCTGTGACTCTCAATCAACTCACAACTAATAGTGAGTGTGGTCTAAGGAGCCATTTTTCTCATGGAAATAAAAGTGATTAAAATGAAACAAAAGGGAGCATTCTCCCTAAGCTGATACTCAGCATGAAACAATTTGCAACTGTTTACTTTTTCATTAAACTCAGCTGTCCTAATTTAGGAGCTAGTCCAAACATATCCGTGGCTATTTAGCACGTCTCGGTTAAGAGCTTCTTAATTTTGTTAGACAAAGAAGCTAATTTTCATCACTGCATGGAAAAGCAGAGTGCCATAAAGTCATGGAAGGATGTCCCCACCTCCCTGACCACGGTCACAGGGGTATGACTCAGAGACCCTGTGACTGAAAGTGTGGCTTGGTCATACACATTGGCAGGGATGCAATGAGAGCCCCACAATCAGCTCTTGGAGCTGCATATACATGGTGTGTTTCTTGTCTGCGTTTGCTTTTTTCAGATTTCATTTCCCGGGCAGGAAGCTGTCTGCCTGCTTCTTAGATGGTAGTCCTGAAGAGGGGGAAGCTCGCTGGTGGTGTCCGGAGTTACACAGCCCACAATTCCAATCCCCCAGCTGCTCCCATCGAGATTTCCGTTCTTAGAAACCCACAGGGACAGCTCAACTCGGGCCGACAGAGACACTGTGAGCCAGAACTGATTCAATGGACATGAGACGCAGTGTGGTGGCTATACAATCTGTTGTCAATTTCAGAGGCTTATGAGTGAAGGGGTGGAGTCTCACCTGTCAGTCATTGTATAGCCAATGAAGCCTTTGGGTGGGCATGATCTTCCTGTGAGGCTTCTGGAAGCTCCTGTATTCCTCCCTGAAGGTGGGAGACACACTCTCTCTCTGCTAACTCCCTGAGAGATGCTCTACTGACAAGACACATGGCAATTCGCTGATATAGCCAGTGACTTCTGGAGCCGGCGAAGTCATATGGAGACCCTTGCCAGAGCTGAGATGTTTACAATGCCACTGGATCCACAATACTTCCCACTCACTAGGCCATGATCTTCATTTTAGCCTGTGATCTTCCTGCATTTGACATTGTATGTGTTTCATGAGTCTGAAAGGACATTATACATTAGTAACAGACATATGGACTAACATCAGACTGATGGATTTGATCTGGACAGGGCTGGGATGTTTTCTTAGTGTACAGTTACTCTTGTATATAAAGTCCTCCCTTATATCCAGATGAGTCTCCCTAGATTTTTTTTGCCCTAGTTTACCCAGACTAACACAAAGGGAACAGGGGTACTGAGAGATCCCCAAATAAGTCTAAGTCATGTGATTCCCTAACCATGAGGGAAAGGTCTATGGTTATGTTGTGCAGTGATTTTTTTGATTTTTATAATATGCAAAAATCAGTAAGATGAAATTCTTGGGAATAAAAGAGTGATAGGATAATAAAGTACTGAACTCCATGGTTCATCTTTTGAATTATTATGATCAAAAACTAAACCCACTGTCATGGGGTTGATTCTGACCCTATCATATAAGGAAGAATGGTCCCAGTAAGTTTCTAAGGCCCCAATAGTTACTCAAACAGACTATCGCATCTTCCTCTTGCAGAGCACCTGGTGGGTTTAAACTGTCAGCCTTGGGGCTAGCAGCCAAGCACTGAATCCCAGTGCCACCAAAGTCCCCTCTGAGTATGACACCACAAACCCCATTGTCTTTGAGTTCATTCTGACTCACAGTGAGCCTATAGGACAGGGGAGAACTGCCCATGTGGGTTTCCAAGACTGTCACTCTTTACAGAGTAGAAAGCATCATCTTTCTTGCTCCTAGCAGCTAGTGTTTTTGAACTACTGATGTTGCTGCCAGCTCAGTGTACAGCCCATGATACTTCCAGGGCTCCTGTGAATACTATAGCAGGTCAGAAAGCCAGGACTTTTCTTCATCTAAAGAGAGGATAGAATGTTTCAGATGTACCCTAATGAATGTTTGACAATTTAATGTAGAAGAGGGTTTAGGGGGGTGTTTCCAAGAGAGAAATCCAGGGGAGCAGTTCTCAATATCCATTCATCTTACCATTCTCCTGAAAGGGAAGAAGAATAGTGCTTGTTTAGTCTAAGTCATTAGGTTGTTAGGACAGTTGAATGAGAAGGTGTGTGAAAGTACTTTATCATGTTTGGGGTTTTTACAAATTATTACTGCTGCTTAACAAGCTTGTTGGTGTTTTGAAAATTACTAGGTTTATAAGTAATTAAACTGATAAAATGATTTCAATAGCTAAACCTACTAGTACGCAGCTGGCAATTGATGGTATCCATCAATCTTGCAATATTGTTTTTCACTGCTGCCTTCAGCACACTTTGCACTGCTTCCTTTAATACCACCGTATGCTACCTCGTGACGTGATTGAACATGACTGATGGTTTCCGGGATACTGTGTCTATGTATTTCCTCCGTCATCCTTTTATGCTTCCAGTAGCATTCCATTTTGTCCCCAAAGAATGCTTCAGTATGGCAAGTCAAAACTTGAATTTTTTTCTTCAATTCTCTGTTCGAAAAATGCCAAACTGCTTCTTCCTTTGGGGTATTTTACTCCATGTCTTTATACACTTCATGAGAAGATCTTACTTTGGCTTCTAGGGTTGCCCTGGGTTTTCTGTTCAGTTATTTCACTTGCTCATTTTCTCCATTTGCTTTCATTACTCTATATTCAAGAACAAGTTTCAGAGACTCTTTTTGCACTGACTTTGGTCATATCTTTATTACCATTTGGGGGGACTGCTTTTCTTTCTAATGACTTGTTGCTTTCATCATGTATGATCTCCATGTCATCTCACAGCATGTCTCTCCTCTTATTTATTTATTTATTTTTTTTGGGCATCACTGCTCTCCGGTGGTGGGAGTAGGAGGCCCAGCCCCACTGCTGGAATTGAACCTCCGTCCCAGTGGGCCGCAGTCCCGCGCACAACCACTACGCCACCGGGGCTCAGCCCGTCTCTCCTCTTATTAGTGCTCTACGTCTCAAATCTATCTCTAAATCCAGGTAGAATTTATTCTGGGCCCTATTTTGGATGGGCTCTTCTGCACCCTCAGCAGGAGGGATGCATTTATCATGGCCCTTGTTTTGTTTTTTCCTTCATAAATGTCAACTTCCAGGGTTCTATGAGAGTAAACCCCAGAAGATCCTCCTTCCACAGCGCCCTCCCCACCCCACCTCCAACCCCCTATCAACCTCCTGTAGTGCCTCTGGGCAGGTCACCAGAGGAAGCCCCAGCAAAGAGACCTAGCCGCAATGACTTCAAAGCTGTTTGACTGCTGAGTGGCAGAAAGAATCCTAAGAAACTTTGCACCCCTATAGACACTTTAAGTTACTATTTAAAATGTTTTCCCTTAAGGTTAAATAGTTGTGAAAGGTGTAATCACTGGGATGATGATATTTGAAAATAGGTCTGTTGCAGTGCTTTGAAATGAATCCAGCATCTGTCCGTCAGGCGCCACACCGTGAGTAGTTGATACCTAGCTCACAGGGTCAGGAGTTAGTAGATGCAAAGTAGGGGCACTCCTGTCTATCATGAAAGTCTGCTTTCTGGGTGAGAAGAGGTTGCTGTTTGCAAGCCAACAGGTAACTGTCTAACCCACAGGGCTCCTCAGGGGAGTCAGAATATCGGGTTTTGAACCACAACCTGCCTTAAAGCAATTTTTTTTTTCACATTGCTGGTTTAGATCAGAAAGAATTCAATGGAGGACAGATCTATTATGGAGACTCAACATGGATTTAAGGCACTCACTGTAAACCATAGCCTTCTGCAAAACCTAAGACAGCAAATTTATGATAAATATGATTGTAGGGATTCAGGCACTGATAATGATAATACTACAGGGTAGAACTGCCTGACAGGCTTTGTTTGTTTGTTTTTCATGTAATCTTTATAGAAGCAGATCACCAGGCATTTCTCTCAGAAGAGCCACTGGATGGGTTTCACGGGTCCCTCTGAGGTGAGTCACCCTTTTGTTTTTGCTGCAGTGATTCGATGCTGCCAGGTTGATTCTGACTCACAGCTACCCTGTAAGAGAGAGGAGTTGCCCAGGGCCTGGAACTCCCGGTGCTGTAAGGACACCAAATGACAAGCCACTCTCCATGGAGCCACTTTTGGGGTCACTCCCCTCACCATAAGGTTGAATATTCGGCCAAAAAGGTCACTAGGGCTCATAAATACATAAAAACCAAACTTTAAATGTAACTGAATTCCTTTTAACCTCTGTATTAGTTTTCTAGTCATGTGGTTAAAAAAAAAAAGATGATTTAAATAAATGAAGGCATTATCTTAGAGTTCTTTGTGTCAGAGATCAAATCTGGAATTCATTAGACTAGAACCGGACCTTCCATCTGGCTCATTCTGGTTCTCCCTTCTGCTGAGAATTTGAATTCCCACCCCAGATAAATGGAATTAGAATCTACAGTGTAACATGACCCCCAGGTGATTACTATGTATTATAAGATTCTCATGTAAGTCATACTGGATGATAAAGAGGTATCACCTGAGGACCCTGTTAAAATGTAGATTCTGATTCATTAGTTGACCTCTGAACAATAGGGGTTTAAATTGTAGAGATTTCACTTATTATAGGATTTATTGTCTTGTTACTGTTATTGTCTTACAGCTTCTGGGGTGTAAAAGTCTGGTCTTCAAGCAATCAGCTATCTCAGTAAGGAGTCAACTAAGTCTACATGGAAGAAATGCACCAGCTTATGTGATCCAAGGATTGTAAATAGTAAAATTCATATCTGAAAGAGGGAATGGTATCAGAGTTTAAATTGTGAACACCTGGCTATGGATCCAAGTGGAAGCCCAAAATTCACTACCAGGGCCCACACCCGTATTAAGTCTCTGGTAACTGGCCCCTCACCATAGGTAAGGGGTGTGAATAGCCTTGTTATCAGGGAGCATTGTAAAGTCAATATGGTGGGTGGAATTAGGCTAAAATATAAAATGCTATAATTTGATCTCCTTTTGATTCACTTTAAAGTCAGTTCAGTTAAAAACAGTGAAGGAGAAATACACATCAATTAAGCCTCCAGTGAATTCTATCCATACTCTGGAGATGTGAATAGTCTTGCCATCATGCAGAGTGCATTGACAGATGCTGTTAGGTTAAAATTTCACACAGTATTATTTGATTTTCTTTTGACAAATTTATTCTAGTTTTTAATATTTTCTGCTTTCTTTTTTATTGAAGTCTTCTGCTTTACTTTGCTGTTGTTGAGGGTCTGTTGTTTTGTTTCATCTTTATTGTTTTGTTTTTGCATGGTTTTCAGTGAGTGAAATCCAAGATAGGTAAATCTATAGATTAATCCAGTAATTGGATTAGTGGCTGCTTAGAGGGAAATAAGGAGTTAATAACAATGAGGACAAGAAGAAAATATTTTAAAACTGATAGTGGTGATGTTTTTCTGTCTTTTTACTATTCAGACTATTAAATTGCATGATATGTGAATTATATGCCAAAAGAACTGTTTAAGAAAAAGAAAATTAACGTAGCTGCATTTCACAGGGTATGTGTAGCTGATGATTAGGGTCTAGTGACTCAGGATTCATATGATTTTTAAAAGTAATTTAGGGCTGAGCCCCGGAGCCGTAAGTGGTTGAGGGCAGGATGGGCTTGGAGGTTCAAATCCAGCAGTAGCTCTCCAGGAGCAGTGCTGGGTAGCTCCCATGACCACCAGAGGGCAGTGATGCCCCCCCCCCAAAACAAACAAACAAAAAAGTAATCTGATACAATGAAATAAAACACCATGTAGGTCCTAAGGAGATGATTGTCATCACAGGGCTTTTTAAATGAATACAGCTACACTTGAGCTCTCCCCAGTCGCAACAGAAAAAAAAAATCCAAGAACAAGTGGGCATGTGCAGTTCAAACCCGTGTCGATCAAGGACGAATAACAGGAATGACGGGGTGAAAATGCAGAATATCATTCAAGACCTGTCCAATTCAAACCCAGGCACCGAGCAGGAGGCGTTTCTGTCTAGAGACTGCGGAAGAGAACCCTTCTAGAACCCTTGCCTTTTCTAATTCTGGAGAACATGGCAACAGCAGGCTGAACCCTTTTCACCCTGCCTGTTCTTCTCTCTCGCCTCTTCTTCCCCTTTGAAGGTTTCGTGTGGTTAGGGTAAGGCCAGGATGGTGTTGTGGTTACTCATCCGGCTGCTAATCTCAAGGTTGGCGGTTCAAAACTACTCATCACTTCTCAGGAGAACTATGAAGGTGCCTGTGAAGAGTTACAATCTCAGAAACCCACTGGGACCATTCGATTGCATCTTATAGGGCTGCTATGACTCTGAATTGACTTGCGGGCAGTGGACTTACTTGCATGATGAGATTACAATCACCCAGACACACCAGGATGATTTTCTCATCCCAAGATCAGCTGACTAGCAATCTTAACTGCCTCTACAAACTTAACTACTTGACTCAGGTAACATTCATAGGGATTAGGAGTCAGATAGTGTTGGTGGTAGGGAATGCATTGAGGTGCCTTCTAAAACCGTAGAGAACCTTGACCCTAGCTCTCCCTTCTCTAAGGATGACAACACTTGGGAAGCAGCCATGTTCCCAGACACATAGTCTAAACATTGTGAAAATGTCAGTGTTACCAAAAATATTGAACAAATTCAGAGCAATTTTGATCCAAATTCCACCATAATTTTTCAAATAAATGGAAAAAACTTTATCAACTTTATATGGAAGTAAAGATATAAAACACTACTAAAAAATAAAAACGTTGTAGGAGGACTTTCATTCCCAGACTTTAGAATCTGTTATGTAGTCAAGGTAATCAAAACACCCTCATACTGGTACAACAAAAGATATAAAACTCAATGGATTAGAACTGAGAAACCATAAGAACAACCAAATACCTATAGAGATCTATTTTTTAATAAAAGAAAGAGAGTTTTTCAACAAATGATGCTGGAAAAACTGGATCTTCACCAGCAAAACAATGAAACAGTACTGGGCTGAGCCCCGGTGGCGTAGTGGTTGTGTGCGGGACTGCGGCCCACTGGGACGGAGGTTCAATTCCAGCAGTGGGGCTGGGCCTCCTACTCCCACCACCGGAGAGCAGTGATGCCCCCCCGCCCCTCCCCCAAAAAAAAGAAAACAAAGAAACCCAAACAATGAAACAGTACTAAAGTGACCAGATGTCCCGCTTTTTAGCAATTTAACAACATCCCGCAGCATTTTAAAATTAAAATAGATATATTACAATACTATTTTTGCATCCTATGAACATTTTTGTTGCTCCATATAGACCAAAATTTTAATCAAAATCATCCCCTCTCCACACCCCACCCCCGGTCAATGGTGTCCTACTTAAAATCTAGTCACTTCACTGTGTGTGTGTGAATGCATTCAATCAGTAAATATTTATTGACCATCTGTCTTCTTCTTGATAATGTGAAGTTAATGATATTGTTTGATAATTGCCACATTTTATTGGGTCATCTTTCATTGGAATGGGAAGAAACATGGGTCTCTTCCAGTCCATAGGCCAGGTAGCTATCTTCAAAATTTCTTGGCATAGTTGAGTAAGTGATTCAAGTGCTGTCTCAGCTTGCTGAAACATTTCAATTGGCATTCCATCACTTTCTGCGGCCTTGATATTAGCTAATGCTTTCAGTGCAGCTTCAACTTCTTCCTTTACGACCATTGTGCAGCCTGTCCATCTTCTTTTGCTATTTGCTATCTTATTTTGCTATTCCTGCATCCTTCAACATTTTGTCCCATAGAATCTTTCATGACTTTAACTTGAGCTTGATTTTTTTTCTTTCATTCTTTCTACTTTGCATATGCTAAGCATGTTCTTTTTTTTAGGTTTTCTAACTCAAAACTTTGGCACATTTCATTATAATACTTGACTTTGTCTGCATAAAGTTTTCAGTGGCCAAACCCTAATAAATGGAGAGCCTATTCTTCCTTCATAGTTTTTTTTTAGTCTGGCAGCCTTGCTGAAACTTGATTACCATGGATGATTCTACTGGTGTTTGAAGTATTAGTGACCTGGCTCCCAGCATCATAGTGGAGCTACCATAATACAGTGGGATCAGGGGGAAATTTCCACATCTCTCTGAGCCTCCATTACTTCACCTGCAAGGTTGTTTGAGTGGGTCATACCTCGGTTCTTGATGTCCCACCAGGGGACATGCTATTTCAGGAAGCCACACAGAAGCCTCTTTGGTGTTCCCGACTGGAGGAAGAGCACATCTGCTGGGGCGGAGCCAGGGCCAGCAAGGCTGTGGCTGGAGCAGGGGCAGGAACATCAGAGAGCTGCTGAGAGCAGCTGCCTGCCTTTAATCTCAAAATCTAGTCACTTTAATACAGGACCTCATGCCAAGTACCAAACGAATTCAAGGTGAATCAAAGACCTATTTAACTCACACAACCATAAAAACCATCAACAAAAACTTGGGACAAACTTAAGAGCCCTACGGCAAAATAAAAACATACTATCAACCCTAATGAAAACTATCCACAGTATAGAAGACAAATTATAGAGCAAAAAATATGACAGTTATCAAAAGACTTTCTAAAAAGAGTTAAAAGGGAACCCACAGACTGGGATAAAATATTTAATAATGTTACATCAGATAAGGGGCTAATCTCCAAAATCTACAAAAACTGAATGTCTTAATAATACAAAAAATAAATTAACAATGGGCACAAGACATGTATAGACAATTGACCAAGGAGAACACCTAGGTGGCCAACAACCATAGGAAGAAACCTTCATGCACACTAGCAAGAAGAGAAATACAAATTAAATACACTCCATCTCACACTAACACTTTTAACAAAATTCAATAAAACAGAAAACAATAAATGCTGGAAATGGTGCAGAGAAATCGGAACACTCTTACATTTCTGATTGGAATGTAAAATTGAACAACCATCATGGAAATCAGTGTGGCACTTCCTTAAATAAATGCAAGTACAAGTACCTCATGATCCAACAGTCTGCTACAGAAATAGAAAGCATAGCATGAACAGACATGCACACCCATGTCAATTGTTCATTTCCTACCCCTCCCCTGATCAGTATTTAATGACACCATTGGTATAAGGAAAAACAAAAAATATAAGTGTACTTTTTACATCAAAGGTAAGACTTTGAGGAGGCCATAGGGGATAAAAACAGGGAGAGAGAGGGGTAGGAATTATAGAGGGAGGGAGAGAGAATGGGAGGGGGGAAATGAGAAAGAGAAGCACATTTATGGAGGGTCTATCAGGAAATTATTACTGGTTTCATTTGTTGGAATGGGCAATGTAACAATATAGAATTTTTCCCTAAAAATCAAAAGAAAAAATTTAAAGGATTGTACATGTGTTTGCATGCTCAAGAAAGAGGGAGAGACACAGAGAGAAGGCTCACAGAACCTCCCTCCCTGCAAAAACCTCTCCAGATTCCTTACTTCTTGCACCTAAGTAATTATCTAGGTGGCTAAAAAAAGAAAAGAAAAGGGAGGAAATATAAAACTGAAGTGGACTTGGAGTCTTTAATGTGAGACAAACTGACCAAAGTGACACCATTATTTTGTTGACTGCTGAATGATCCGCCTCTGGCCCTTTCCCTTCACAAAATCCCTTCTAGTGATTGATTTTAGAATGTACTTTTTTTGGGATCAGAACATTGTAATTATAATATTGTTCCTCTTGATGTTGTAACCAGGATACTAGTGTTCTTATTTTATTAACCAGGATGTTATAATCAATCCTGTACCCTGTACAATTCACTGACTCTAATAAATGTTAACATTAATTTTGCTTTCTACCTTTGTCATATGCTTGCTTAAGTTCCTGATAAGTGAGTTTTTCCCTTTATAAACTCACTGATAATGTCAATTGGTACTGCATTCTAAGAAATTGCTTTTAAAGAAAACTGATGGTAACTAAGCTATCAAAAAATTGTGTCTGGGGTCTTAAAGGCTTAAAATAAAATAAGCAGTCATCTAGCAGAGAAGCAACAGATCCATATGAAAGAAGCACACCAGCCTGTGTGATCGTAAGATGTTGATGAGATCAGGTAACACCCTAAATCAACATATTGTTGAGATAAGCGGAGCAGAGCAGAGACCTCAAAGTCATCTGTGGACCATGGGACATCCCCTCACAGAAGGGAGGGATGAGTCAACCAGGGCACAGTATGCACCGATGAAACACAACAGCCGGGAGAGGAGAAGAGGAAGAGGGTACTGCATTGCAATGATTGACACATAATCATAGCTCCGCTGCCTGCCTCCTAGCCCCTCCCCACCACCTCCCAGAAACCATGGGGGAATAAAGACAGCAGCTGGTATAAGATATGAAAATAACTAGTTATAGTTTGTCTTTATTTAATTTATTATAATCATTTATTTTATAATTCATGATAATTATTTATTTTATTTTTATTTAATTTATTATCATTTATAATTTATCAAGGGGTCACGAGGGAAAAAAGAGGAGATGATATCAAGGGCTCTTTAGAAAATAGTGATGGCAATATATGGATAAATATGTCTGACGCAATTGATGTTTGGATTGTTGCAAGAGCTGTAAGAGTCCCAATAAAATGGTTTTTTAATGATTTTTAAAAAGTTTGGTTACAACCATTAAAAGACTCTTCTAGGCTGAGCCCTGGTGGCGTAAGTGGTTGAGTGCGGGGCTGTGGCCCGTGGGCTTGGCGGTTCAAATCCAGTGGTGCCTCTCAGGAGCAGTGCTGGGTAGCTCCCACAACCACCAGAGGGCAGTGATGTTCCCCCAAAAGACTCTTCTAAATTTGAAGACATGATAGTGACTATCATTTATTTGACCCCACAACAAGGGACATAGAAGTCTATTTCAAACATCTGGGAAAACCCCAATAATGTATTAGCTTTAATCATTTCTGCTGTAACGAAGGATTCTGGAAGATAAGAAGGTCTAGAAACAAAAATCAAGCTTAGTCTGGGACATGTTAAAAAGAAATATCAAGCACCCGGAGCTGTAAGTATGAAGTTTGGGGGAAAGATGTTGAACAAAAGACATCACTTGATGTATTCACATATAAAGCAAAACAAAAACCAGCCCTCACTAATAATGACCCTATTCAGGACAGAAGAGAACTTTGCCTATTGGTTTTCCAGCAGAGCTCAGGTGGCGCTTATTGTGGTTACAAGCTGGGCTGCCAACCACAAGTTCAGCAGCTTGAAACTGCTAGGGAGGTTTAGGGGCAGTCCTAGCCTATCCCCGTGAGCGAGTGAGTGACAAGGTTTCCAAGACTGTAAGTCATTCCAGGATCTACAGCCTCACCTTTCTCCCTCAGAGAGACAGTCTGTTAGGTTTGAATCACAGATCTTGTGTGGCAGTAGCGGTGGAGTCCAGCCTGTCAGTCTGGAGACAGCCGATGAAACCTCTGTGTGGGCATGGCTTTCTCTGAGAGTTCTGGAAAATCTCACACTATTTCCCCTGTGGAGGTGAGAGACTATAAATTCAGTCCCTGGGGGGCACTCTAGTGACAAGACAAAGATGACAGCATGCTGATAGACCCTGGGTCCTACAGGAGCAGAGGAGAAGCCACGTGGGCTTACCCTGAGGGAACCAGACCTCTGGTGCTGGAGAAGCCACATGAAAGCTCCTGCCAGTGTTGTGATGCTTGGGATGCCTGCGCTGAGATGCTTCTATGGTGACTGGATACACAAGACTCTGCATCCACTGACCTGTGATTGTCCTGGCATCACTGCATGTGCTTGGTGAGTCTGAAGAAGACTAATGGATTGGTATTGGACATATGGGTTAATATCGGACTTATGGACTTGGACCAGACTGGTTGGGAATGTTCCATTCCTCTTGTATATAAATCTCTCCCTTATATACATATGCATGTTTATGAATTTGTTTCTCTAGTTTACCCAGATTAACACACCTTGTTTAACCAGAGTGCCACCAGGATGCATACAGAAGGCACATAAGTCATGAGACTGCATAAGATCATCTACAGAAGATGTACGCATAGGAATTGTGTGGCTCAGAATCAAGCCATAGAGCAGAGAAGGAGGAAGCAGATCCCAGTGACCAAGATCCCAGCATCAAGACCAGGGAAGGAGATGGAGGGTGAGGGTCTGTGGAGTCACAGGGGACCTAGAGGATGGTGATTCTGAACGCAACAGAAGAGTTCCATGGAAGAAATGGACTCAAGGCTGATGAGAGCGTTCAGAGATTAAGGGCCAGAACATGAGCCACAGGTTTGGCATCATGGAGGTCATGAAGGAGAGCAATTTGAGCGTCACAGTGGGAACTGAGGGGTCACTACTCATAGACAGTACGTGTTAGGAGTATTACGGCGAGGAGAAGCAGAAATATGGGGAGGGACCTAGGAATGATTGACGTGGGATTAAAACAGATTGCTTTATTTTAAAGTGTTTTGAATAGCCAAGACTGAGCCTGTATCCTTTAGTAGTCAAGGAAGGAAGAAGAAATCAGCGATGTCATAGCAAGGGGTGGTCATTGTAAATCCCTGTCTTAAAATTCCATCAGGCAAATAACAACACACATTACGTAAGTGATATGAAATACTTGGAATCCAAAACTTTCCTTCATTTTGAATGGATTTGTGAAGACTTTAAAATTTTACTTTGCTTTCTTTCATATCTTCTTTATAAGTAATCAAAGTTGTCTTTGTATGCTGAATGGTTTTTGATTGCTGAGAATTGTAGTTTCTCCATAATTCACACTTCACACATATAATGAGTCTGTGTCCGCGTGAGGCAAGTCTGTGCTGTGATTGAGGAGTGAAGACTTGGGTCAGACTGACTTGGATTAAATGTCAGCTCAGCCACATGGTAGGTGTGTGGTCTAGAACGGCAGTGTCCTTGTCTGTTCAATGTACATAATAGAGAAATAATAAATAATAATCACGCCTACTTTATTAGGTTGTCCAGCATACAAAATAAGAACACATAAGTAAGGGATCTGTCATATGGCACCACTTCATAAATAACCTAAATAGGGGCTGCTATTATCATTATTATTACTATGTACACAAATTGTATTAGAGCTTAAATTTAGAACACAAGATTTGCTGAAGACTATGGGAATGTCAGGCAGAAATGGGAACTGGCGGGGCAGGCAAGTGGAGCAATACCCTGACGACAGTGTTCAACCACGCGCACAACTCCCGATGATGGCAGATCCAGATAGCACTGTTACTGTGCTACCAACTGCTCACCTTGCAAAACAGCCAAACCACAATGGAAAATTCCCCAGTTACCCCCTCTGCTAGATCCAGGCTATAAAACTCCTCACCTCTCCTCCGGACAGCACGACTTCTCTAGCCCCAGCTAGAGAACTTTACCAGGGAACTCTGGAATAAACCTTCATAGCTATTATCTGTCTTTGCCTTCTTTCTTTCTTTCTTTCTTTCTGTCTCCAAGTCTACCTTACAGGTAAGCTGCATCGTAGATCACCAGGCTTCTTAAACCCTAATCCTAATTGGTACCTCCATTCACTTAGGGTATTTTTGTTACAGCAGCACGAGATTCCTGAAACAGACCACCCCACACCTGGGGGTAGAGTCTGACTCATGCTGCCCTTGTAGGATGGAGTACAATTTCTCCCTACGGTTTCTGCGATTCCACCTCTTTATCGGAACAGATAGCCTCATGATTCTCCCACACACTGACAGCTGGGTTTGTCCCTTCGACAAGGTGGTTAGAGCCCAGTGCTTAGCCCACAAAGCCACAAGGGCTCCTATGTATTATAACAATATTATAAAAATTATAACCAAATCAATTTTATTAGATTTTCCTGAATATTGAAGAAAAGTAAAACATTTCTCATGGATTAGCGTTCCATTAATTAAATAAAAGTAACTTTTATTACCATTACTATTACATAGGTAGGTAAAAGACTGAATAAAAACAAAGCTTTTCATATACATTTCCATAAACTCACAATTACAGGAGGCAGTAACTGCCTAGTTTAAAAACCAAACACTAACTCTATTGCTCTGATTGGATTGACACTTACAGCGACCTTAGGACAGAGTAGATTGCGCAATAGGGTTTCTGAAACAAAATCTTTACGGGACTAGACAGTTTCATCTTTTCCCCAGAGACTGGGCTGCTAGGTTTGAAACACCAATCTTCAGATTAGTAGTCCAATGCATAAGCCAACAGTAGTTGCTGCTACCCAAGATGTTAGTAGTTCAAGCACAACCAATAGCTCCACAGGAGAAAGAGCAGGTGATCTGCTTTCCTCAAGATTACAAGGTAGGAACCCAGTCACCTGGCTCTACTGTGTGTCACTTAGGGCCATAGACTCAACTGCACCCCCCATATTGATCGTCAAAAGAATATTTCAAGATCTACCCTGATCATAAAGTTAAGAAATATTCAACAGCAAGAATCAGAATTGTCTTGTAGATTCAAGAAATGATAGACATTTCTTCTGGATTAACTAACTAGGCTGGTAATCTTCTCTTGTTTGAGGAATGATAGCATTATCCTGCATCTTACAATGGGTTTTCAATCTCAACCTCTGCCTGAAATTTTAATGTTTTTTTTTTTGTGTGTGAAAGGGTTGTATTTGTTATATTAATGAGGCAGGATTAGTGTGGGTTGCATCTTAAATTACCGTGCTAACTCAAATCCTGCACGCTGAGGAAATAAATTCTTCTTTGTAAAAGACCTCACTTGTGATGTTTCTGCTACAGCAGAAAGAGATACATCAAACAGACCACTTACACCTTGTAGTGGATTCTGAGTCACAGTGACCTTGTAGAACACAATAGAAGAGCTCCCTAGGGTTTCAAAGACTACATCTTTTCTTTACGTTTTCTTTCTTTTTACCCGAACCTTACCATCTTTTTTTTTTTTAAAAAAAAATCAATTTTATTGGAGGCTCATACAACTCTTATCACAATCCATATCTACATCCATTGTATGCAAAGCACACTTGTACATTTGTTGCCATCATCATTCTGAAAACATTTGCTTTCTACTTACGTCCTTGGTATTAGCTTTCCATTTCCCCCCTCCCTTCTCACTGACACCTCCCTCATGAACCCTTGATAATTTATAAATTATTATTTTGTCATATCTTACACCGTCCAACATCTTCTTTCACCCACTTTTCTGTTGTCCATCCCTCAGGGAGGAGGTTATATGTAGATCCTTATAATCTGTTCCCCCTTTCTACCCCACCCTCCTAGTATTGCCACTCTCACCACTGATCCTGAAGGGATTATCTGTCCTGAATTCCCCATGTTTCCAGTTCCTCTCTGCACCAGTGTACATCCTCTCATCCTAGTCAGATTTGTAAGGTAGGATTGGTATCATGATGGAGGGTGGGGGAGAACCAGAGGACAGTTGCATGTTTCATTGTTGCTACACTGTACCTGACTGGCTGCTCCCCATGACCTTTTTTTTAAAGGGATGTTGCTTCACTTACAGATGGGCTTTGGGTCCCCAATCTGTACTCCCCCTCATTTATAATGATATAATTTTTAGTTCTTTGATGCCCCAATACCTAATCCCCTCGATACCTCATGGTCACACAGACTGGTGTGCTTCTTCCATGTGGGCTTTGCTGCTTCTGAACTGGATGGCCACTTGTTTATTTTCAAGCCTTTAAGATCCCAAACATGCCTGTATTTAGACTTCTAGTTTAGTTTTTTTTTTTTTTTTGTGGGCATCACTGCCTCTGGTGGTCGTGGGCGCTACCCAGTGTCGCTCTTGAGAGCAGCCGCTGGATTTGAACTGCCAAGCCCACGGACTGCAGTTCCACACTCAACCACTTACGCCACCGGGGCTCAGCCTGTATTTAGACTTCTATACATGCCTTTTGCCTACTATTTCTTTCCTCTATTTCCTTTAATTTTCTTCTTGTCCAACTAGCATGCTCAACCTTCATTTGGGTTTCAGTAATTTCTCTCTGTTACATTACTCTTGATCAATCCCTACCAGGCCTCTCACACCCACCTTGCCTCTGACTTTGAATCACTTGTTGTTCCCTTGGCCCTGGGTTGGTCAACACCACTTCCTTCCCCCCACCTTTCCCTCTCCTATGTCCCCCCAAACCATCAGTCCTATTGTTTTCTTCTCCATACTGTTCATCCAGCCTATCTTAGACTTGCAGAGATGATAATATGTATAAAAACCAAAGTTATTGCAAGACAAAACATCAAAAGAAAACAAAACGATGGCAACAACAATAAAACCAATGTACAGAAAAAATATAAATAAGTAAAAAAATAAAAATAATAGAACAAAAGAAAAACCTGTAAATAGCTCAAGGTCTTTTCATTGACCTACAGGAGTATCCCTCAGTTGAGTTCGATGGGTTGCCCCCAAGCATATCCTTGGCACTTCCTCCAGAACTCCATGTTCTGCTCCTCCTGCTGCTCTGCTGCCCACCCTTAGTGTTTGCCTTGGTGGTGGTCAGACCAAGGGCACTCCTGACCCTGCACAGAGACCACATCTTTACAAGAGCCAGCAACATCCTCTTTCACCCAGGCATTGGCTGTTGGACTGAACCTCCGACCCTGCCGTTGTTTAGCACCCTGATGCTTAACCCAGTGTCACCGTGGCTGCTGCACACTATAATAATGATAAATTATGATAGTGCCTATTTTATTAGGCTGTTCTGTGTATTCAATAAGAATATTCAAGAAAAGGGTCACGTAGGAGGATTTGAAAACACACAAAACATTGTTATTAGTGTTGTTATTGTTCTGGCATAGAAAAATAAGACAATCAAAACGAAAACAGAAGTCATTTGATATAGTTAAGAAACATATAACTGTGAGAGTCAGTAAACCATCTAGTTCAATAAACCAAGTACCAACCCTACTGCCACCAAGTCTGTTCGGAGTCATAGGACCCCTGTGCGAAACAATAGAACCGCAACATAGCGTTTCTGAGACTGGAATCTTTAAGGAAGAAGACAACTTCAACTTTCTCTTGTTAACAAGGGGAATTCTTAGAATAGCAGTCCAGAGACAATGTGCCCTCAGATGCCCAACAATTTGCTTATCTGAAATATCAGAAGTTCAAACATACTCAATAGTTTCAAGAGAGAAAGACCAGGTGATCTGCTTCAGTATTCTTTCTGAGTCTCCATAACCTTACAACAAACAAATAAGAGTCGTCTTTCCCCCATGGCCTGGCTACTGGGCTTTAACCTTCAACATTGTATTGAGTTAGCAGCCTAATGCTAAGTGCACAGTGTCACTGTGGTTCTGACTTATGGCTTAGGGTCACTATAAATTGCAATCAACTGAACAGCAAGTGAGTTGTGAGCAAGACTGCACCCATTTTGTAGCACAGTTCACAAAGACAATGCTCTTCATTCTAATTGAGCATTGTGAATGGGGTCTGAAAAGCTCATGAACAGTCATTTGAGGGGCAAGCATTGCTCTTCTCATGCCCAGAAGAATGAAGAGGGATGAAAAAAGGAAAGATGTAAGCAAACAATAGGTTCACTGGACTATCAAACAAGACACATATCCATCAACCCCTACAATCCCAAGATAAAAACTGAATGGTGCCCGGCTACTGCTAGCAATTGCTCTGAGAAGAATCCCCTCAGAAAGTCTGAATGGAGAAGGAGGAACTGGGGAACAAAACTCAACATGACAAGGGAGACCAGACTGACTGACTGGTGTGATGGGGACTGGTGGAGCCATTATACAATGTGGCCCTTCGTCACCTGGGAGGTCTGGATCCCCATTCACACTCTGTTAGATCTTCAACCATGTAAGACCCAAAGGGCAGCATGGACCTCAGGATGATGTTCAGAGGGGTAGGCACAAACAGGGACTGAAAACAAGAAGCACAAGGAAAACTCGGTTAATGTGACGATACATTGAGAGATTGTAATATATGAGTTGAAAAGATGTGTATAAGTTGTTGAATGTAAACTGATGTTCTGATCTAGCGAGCACACAATGGACAATCACACTCTTTTTAAATATGGAGGAAATTTTTCTTGTGAGTCAGATATGTTTACCTTTGTTATGAATGCATCAGTGTACATTTAATTGTTTCCCAGGGCTCAAGCAAGGGTTTGGAATGTTGACTACTATTGGACTGCTGATTGAGAAAATTAGCCCCTCCAGCTTTCCAGGTATTTGTTTAAGATTGATAAGGAGAGGTCTCTAGGAAAGAAGATATCAAGATACTGAATTGGAAAATTATTCTGCTTCATGTCTTTCCTCCGTCTTGTACCCTTTTGTAGTCTGTCATGTAGCTTAAAATTTATCACATACTTTCATGTAATCTGTGATGAATATTATTAGAAGAAATCAATATAAATATCACATAGGTATTTGGGTTAATCAAGCACCCATCAAACCTCCTAGTAAACCAGTGTTTCTTTCTGTTCCACTGGAGTGGTTACTGATTAGGCTCATTGCTCAAGGACACCCAACCCACACTGGGGGTTAAAGCACTCATCAAAGAACATTGTGGCTTTTTGTAGTCTGTCATGTAGTTTAAGAGCATCCCCTTACAGAAGGGTTGTGGGGAAGAGACAAGCCAGCCAGGGTGCAGTGCAGCAATGATGAAACAGACAACTTTCCTCTAGTTCCTAAATGCTTCCTCCCCCACTCCCACCCCGCCTGCCACTATCAAGGTCCCAATTCTACCTTACAAATCCGACTAGATCAGAGGACTTACACTGGTAGAGATAGGAATTGTAAACACAGGGAATGTAGGACAGAAGACCCATTCAGGACCAATGGAGAGAGTGGTAATAACAAAAGGGTGGAGAGAGGGTGGGATAGAAAGGGGCATCAGATTACAAAGATCTACATATAATCTCCTCCATGGGGGAAGGACAAAAGAAAAGTGGATAAAAGGAGACATCAGACAGTGTAAAGTACAACATAATAATAATTTATAAATCATCAAGAGTAATTTATAAATTATGAGGAGGGGAATGGGGAGGGAGGGAAAAAAAGAGCAGTTGATACCAAGGGCTCAAGTAGAAAGCAAATGTTTTGACAATGATGATGGCAACAAATGTAAAAATGTGCCTGACACAGTGATGTACGTACGGCTTGTGATAAGAGTTGTGGGAGCCCCCAATTAACAACAACAACAACAACAACAACACAAAAGAGGAGCACAAGGGCTCAAGTAGAAACAGGAGGTTTCAGCAATGGTGACGGCAACGTTTGTACAAATGTGCTTGATAGAGTTGATGTATGTATTAAAATAAGAGCTATAATGGCCCCCAACAAAATAATTTTAAAATAGAACTGTAAAAATAAATAAATATCAGAGCCCCACCTCCCCCTCCCCTCAAAAAAGAGTTAGCACACACCTTCATGTAATCTGAGATTGATATTATTAGAAGAAATCAGTATAAATATCACTTAGGTATTTGGGTTAATTCAAGTACACCCCCCCCCACCCCAAACAGCTTTAGTTGTTGGAAGGATGCTCCACTGGCTGACCTGCTGATAAACCAGTGTTTCCTTCTGTTCCACTGGAGTGGTTATTGATTAGGCACCTTGCTCAAGGGCACATAGCCCACACCTAGGGGCAAAGCTCTCAC
>PVJH01032272.1:0-22842 GCA_004026705.1 Nesogale talazaci | reverse complement strand
CAATGCGTAACATCATAATAAAGGGAACAATCTTGAAGTTGCCAAGGACGTCATCTCGCTCAGGATCCACCCTCAACACTCACGGAGTTGGCAGTGACGAACATAAAAGATGTGTCTATGAAGTTAAGCTGCTGCACAAGCTCTCTGTAGAGTATTAAGAGCTAGGATTCACTTTGAGGATTAAGAAAGGCATGTCTGGGGCTAAGCCTTCAGGGGGCTGAGCCCCAGTGGTGTAGTGGTTGAGTGCTGGACTGTGGCCCACTGGCTTAGTGGTTCAAATCCAGCAGCAGCTCTCCAGAAGTAAGGCTGGGCCTCCCACTTCCACCAGAGGGCAGTCTGGGCGACCCCACCCCCCCACAAAAGGCATGTCTAAAGTCTTGGGCTTTTCAACTGCTTCATATGCGTATGTATTTTGAATATGAGACAAAAAGAATGAAGCAGAATTTGTGCATTTGAACTGTGGTGCTAGAAAAGAATATAGAAAGTATCATGGACTGATAAATGGACAAACCAATCTGTCTGGAAAGAAGCACATCGAGAGGGCTTTCAAGAGTCAAGGATGTCAAGACTTCACCTTACATACTTTAGTCTTGTTGCCCGGAAGGACCAGTCCCTGAAGAAGGACATCTTTGGTAAAGTGGAGGGGCAGCTAAAAGGACTCTCGAATAGATGAACTGACACTGTGACTCAACAGTGGGCTGAAGCATAGGAATAGTTGCGATGATGGCCCCAGACAAACAGAGTTTCATTATATTGTGAATAAATTTGTTATGAATTGGAACCAACTCAATGACACTTAAGAACATCAACAGCATGCAAAACTTGTGCCTTGTCATTGATTGCATAGGTAATGATATGATATTCACACATTTTCTCTCGTTAATCCAAACAGTTGTCAATCCAAACAGTAAATCCATTACCAGAGAGTCTGGAATGTCTCAAAGGGAGTTAACCCTGTGTCTTTTCAGTAGATCCTCTTAAAGGACTTAACCGAATTCTCAGTGAAGGCCATGCTCACAAAGGGGTCTCACTGGCTATCTCCAGATTGATTGACTAGATTGTATCCCAAATTCTTCATCCTGAAATTGATACCAGACTATGTGATTGCCACAGCTACCAAGACTCCTTTAATGAATCAATTATCACCCTAAACATATTAGCATTCATACAACATTTGTAAAAAAATGCCAAATATTATGAAGTTCTTTCATGTCCAGTTATTTTATTAGCATACCAATCTACATCAAATCTACTACAAATGGCTTGACTTTCAGAATGTAAGCAGTGGCAAGATTCAAATAATTTAGTACTGGTTCATTGGCCTAATGATATAAAATTGATATACCAGAAAGTAGTTTATAAGTTCTTTATAAATTATACTTAGTACTAAAATAAGAATCATGTAAGAGGTACACAGAATTAGATTACATTTAAGGAAGAGTTTTAAAATATTAATGAAATGTTAAATAATGCATGACCAAAACAATAAAACTGTTATTTAAGATATTTTCAGCTTGCTCCTTGATTGGTGTTCTCATTTTCTCTAGTATTCATTTTTTCTGAACGTGATCAGCCATGTGATTTATCCTGAAGCAATGTTTTACTATAGGAATAAGACCCTATTTCTTTAAATGTAGGCCAAGTAGAAAACAGTCATAATGTTTGATATTTAGAAACAGGAGACTTCTGTGAACACATTATGTTTGTTTTTGAAAAAAAAAAAAAAAGCTTTTTCTTCTGCTGAACCTGAAGCAATTGTTCTCACAATAGTAAACTCTTTGAACACTTTCAAGAATGGCATAAATCACTCGCAATATCTTTTGGAAATTTGGGGAATTTCACATGTGTAAAAATATGATGGAGTATCACCTGCTATTTATTTGGTAAGTTTTCACTTTACTTTATATGTTTGTTTGTTTTTTTACTGAGGTAACATTTATGTTCAATAGGCAAATTTCTCTAACACAGGAATATAAAAATGTTGTATTTGATCAAAGGTACAAAGTGTTTTAGGAAATGAATAAATAAATATTACAAGCACAACTTCATCTAATTTTGTTATACCTAAGGATGGAGCAGATGTTGTTACAAGCAATTATAATATACTTTTGTGTAGATGAACCTTAAAATAGAGTAGGAAATGTAAATTTGTGATTTCCACAAAACCGTTTTTTAAGATATTTTCATATTGCTTCTTCATTGGTGTCCTCATTGGACAGCCAGCCACCCATTTTAGAAAGACGCCTGATTATAAGTGGCATTTTAACAGCCAGTTCACCAAACTCAACATAAATTTAATTATGGGTTTTGCAAACAGGTTAGAGCTGACTGAATTCCACCTGGAAAAGGAAGTCTTTATGGGAACAGTCTCGTCTTTCTCTCTTGGTGTGGCTAGTGGGTGAATCACATAACTGCAGTTAACAACCCAACATAACCCATGGCAGCAACAGGGTTTCTTATTATATAGATAATATTTGCAATTCATGCACCAACCCTGAAATGGAATTGTCACAGATCAGGAAGTTCATGCAGTGTTTCCTTAATGGGCAGTCACTGATGTGAGATAGAGATGAGTGATATTCGACTGTCCTTTGTCTTTCTTCTACCTCATATAAATTAAAAATAATACTAATTTGTTGTAGAAAAGGAAAACATGTCTCAATGTTGTAATAATGAAGCTGGGTTTATGTTCATGATTTTTCTTTGGGTTGTTATTTTTAATTAAGTTCACATTCTCTATAGATTGGAAGGACAGATTTCTTGTTGCTTCTTTGCATTCCAGTAATCTTATCTAATGGCTTTGTTTTTTCAATCTATTTAAGGCATTAATTTGTTACTATATTATATTTTCAGGTGAATATTTTCTTCACAACATTGATCAAATAAAAAATAAGATCACTGGACTTTACAGCAACTGTTATCAGTTTCTGTCTTGATCTTTGCATTTCTCAAGCATGCAAAGAAGAGAGTGGATTGTAGATCTCTTCCTTCATCAAATCCTGGAGACGATCCAGAAATATGAGGTTTGAAGGTCATCGAAAGTTCACAAGCAAACAGGAGCAGGGCATGTTATGTAGAACACCAGCAGGATGGGAAAAATAAAATTTTAGTCTGTAGTCATAAGTTAATGCCCAAAGAGGAATAAAATTAGCAAATACAATATTGCTGCTGCTGCTGTTGTGGAGTCACTAAGGTCTGGATTATTTCTATTCCACAGGCAAATTCCTCAAGGTTACCGAATATATTACAGACCATTCCAATAGCTGGACAAACCACTTGTTACCATTGATCAAAGATGACTTTGAAGGTGTCCTTCCAGTGCCTCTGAGAGTGATTTGAAACAAGTGCCACTTCCTGGTTCCCTTGTGTTTCTTATGGCTGCTAGTGAGCATCAATAATATGAATTCCATTTTAATTTTTCTGTAAGGGATCTTATTTATAGGGCAATTTCCAGAGCAGTGTCTTGTCTCTATGAAATGATTGCCAACTCAGGCAGCCGTTAAAGTTTACTGCTTAGGCCTTCCTTCAAGGTACAATCTGGATATTACTTTCAAAAGTAATTTGGAATACAAAGTGAGAACAGCATGTTAACTCTTTGCAAACATCAGAACTTTGGCACGAAAATTCTTGCCTATCAAATTGATGCTTTGATCCTCTAAAGTAATGTAAAATGCAACCATAAAATGTGTTTTACTGACCTTACTTTTAAATGAATGAGCATCTTCACCTTCAATTCAGCATTACTTCACAGAATCCTAGCTGCTAATTGAAGGAAATGGTGATTTTATTTCTATCCAGTGTTGATGGTCCTAGTATCACCCTTACGCACTTACAAAGATAAACCACATAAACGGTCACCCTTTTATGTGCTGCTCTCTTTGGAAAAGACATATTTACGGAGCAGCTTATTTCCAAATTCCTTCTGCAATTAAATAATATGATTTCCTGGCTCTATTCCAGTTAGCAACAGATTCTATCCAGGATGATCCTAACCTGACCTTGTACCTTTCAAATGTGTTCATCTTAGAACTTCAGAGAATCTCTTGATGTCCTGAACTATTTCCTTACATCATGAATGGAATTGCCCAGTGCTAGTTACATTGCTACATACCGATGCCTCTTTTCTCCTACAATACAGAGGTGACTAGTGGGAGTGCTGGTGGGAAAGTGGGTTATGCACTGTGTTGCTAACCACATTATCACAGCTGGAGACCACCAAATGCTCAGAGGGAGAAAGGAGAGATCTTGCTCCTGTTAAGGTTTACAGCATTGCAACGATGTTGAGGATGGTGCAGGACAGAACGGCGGTCCCTACTGTGGTGCACAGATCGCTGTTGCATTAGACCCCACTCAGAAGTCTGAGCAAAAAAAACAAACATCTACTAAGCTCACAGATGGAAACACATCATCCCCTTTCTTTTCCAGAACTTTCCTGAGAACATGTTCAGTGTGCTTGAGTGATGTGTCACCATCTTTGCTTCGAAGTAGCAGATGGCTGTATTTTCTTTATTTTTTGGGTGGGGGGGAGGCCCGCGGGGGAGCATCACTGCCTCTGGTGGTCATGGGCGCTACCCAGTCAGTGCTGCTCCTGAGAGCCGCTGCTGGATTTGAACCGCCAAGTCAGCGGGCCACAGTCCCGCACTCAACCACTTATGCCACCGGGTCTCAGCCCTAGATGGCTTTATTTTCCAGGCAGATTATTTTGCTCTTCTGAAAGTTGATGGTACTTTCAATATTTTCTACCAACACAATAATTTAGATGCAGTGGTAAACATTTTCTGGCTTTCACATTCCTATGGGGCAATTGAAAATATCTTTCTTGGATTAAGTGCTTCAAAGTGATTGCTTTCTCTTCAACATTTTACAGACTTTTTTTTGTTTTGCAGATTTCTCAGATGCTGCTGGTGTGTTCTCTCTCATAACCTTATGAAGAAGAATACCATATCACAATTTATTAAACATGTGTGCATTCAGTTACAAAACCTAGTTCATGGTAATTGGAGAGAACATAAAGTGTGCATTGATGAAAATGGAGAGCTATAGCCATGGTGGTAATTTATGGAAAATGGTGGACCATACAGATATGGTATTGACAAAGACCAGACCAAACTCACTTCCAGCTAGAACATGCCACCTCATAGAGAACTGATAGGCCAAGAAAGAACTGTATCTGCATGTTCTCAAACTTTCTATTTACAGGAATCTAATTCACCATCTTTCTCCCACGTAAAGACACAAAGGGCAAAACAAACATATGATAATCCCTCAACATTGAAAGAAACACTTGTGCAGCGAAGGGAATACTTTCAGGAAAACATCTGCACAAAATCTTCAGATGAGAAATAAAAGAGAATAAATGACTTGTCTGCTGACCTGACACAGTGCACTTATTTTCAGATTTTTCAGGCAGCCTTAGGCTTAATAATTGCCTCAACTTACTCAAGACCACGGGTGACTGGTGATCAGAAAGGTGGTAGCCTTTCTCTGTTCCACAAACCCTTTTGGTGATCTGAAATATGGCCAGCCCCATCTCTCAGTAACTGAGCAGCCTATGATGTTCCTCTCCAGCTTCCATCCTATCTCACCACGAAGGGGCACCTCATGGATCAAATTTCAGTGTAAGTCACATAGGGGTAAGCACCTGAAGACACACACATCTTGGACAAGCAGAACACTTAGTGCCTGATGGGTGTCCAAACCAAAGTCACTGTAGGGTATGTAGAATCCCAGCAGCCACAAAGCTAATATCCACAGTATCAACATCAATAGATTAAGTTCTGATGAGAGGAGAGATTTTGGGATATCATTTGTTTGATATCTTCCAGCAGTTTTGTCACAATGAAAAATAGAGGGAAGCTAGTTGGCTGATCATCCTTATAACAATAAATGTGATCAAGGAAAGGGATAATATCAGAACCTCAGAAGTATGTCTCAAGTGCTGAATAACAGACCTAAACGCTTCTGCATGTGCTACACCTGAGACCCTTCTCTAATAAGAAACCTGACATTGCCAAAAATACAAATCCAGAGGCTCATCATAGGAGTAGCCGAATTACAGTCTCAAATGAATTTCAGGTCTAGAAATGTGTCTGCTATTATTATAAAGGCATTATTCAGAAAGAAATGGGACCCTGAATCATGGGGTGGGAACATATGATCTGATGATGCAGAAGAGGAGGATATTGATCTCCTAGAGTCAAGAGAGGCACCCCTCCAACCTGAGGGGATCAATCCACTACCAGTAAAACAACTCACACCTGAGCAGATTAGCCAAACTTTTCAAGGTGAAATGCCAGGTGGGACTTCACCTGTTGCATTGCTTGGTGGTGGGGGGTGGGGGGATGTTACCAAGATATTGCCTAGAGCCCCAAGGACACACCTCTGCTATTTCCTCTAGATCTTTAATTAGAACAAAATTTCAAAGACTTTCTAAAGGTGAAATTCAAGTGATGAATCAGGAAGAAGAGAACTATATGCATACAGATCTGCTTGTGCTTTCTGACACATATAAGCAGAAACCTGGATAATATAACTGGGAATGGTTACTAACGGTGTGGGCTACTGGTTCAAGGAATGTAACATGAGACAAGTCATAGTTTCTTGAGACCCCTAAGCACAGAATATTCCTTGAATGTCTCAGTGAGAGAGGTTGCCAGAGAATCTATTTGCTTATTTGGTTAGTTAACTGAAACATAGACTGCCAGAAGGCTTATATTAGACCAACTTGTGGCATCTGACCCATCGTGGTACACTGTAGAAGAAGACATTAAAAAGCTTAGGAAAATTGGTACGTTGAAATGGATCTATCAGGAGCTTAGCCCTAGTGGTGTAGTAGTTGAGAGCGGGACTGCAGTCTACTGGCTTGGAGGTTCAAATCCAGTGGCAGCTCTCCAGGAGCCAGGCTGGGTCGCTCCTATGAACACTAGAGGGCAGTGATACCACCACCAAATGGATCTATCAGAATAGTCCTATAGCCCCAAAAAGGGAGTGCCCCAAGGGCATACCTTTCAACACAAACATTAGGAAAAAAGTTTATGAAGCAGGGCCCAGTCCAAAGACTCCTGTGATTGCTATCTTATGTATACTGGGGTTAACAGTGGGAACTTTGCTAAGTGAACTTTGCTAAGTGATATTTGACTACAATGGAGTTGATTAGGCCCTGTAGTGGTAGAAGGCATGTGTCAACACAGAATCAACAGAGTCATGGTGGATACGGTTATCAAAATGAGCAGCAAGGTTTGTGTAGTAATCAAAGCAGCCTGTCTCATGTGGACTTTGGTTTTGGCTATTTAACCTGGTGTCTCTAGCAGTGAATTACATGGGAAACCTACTAAATATTTACATGATCTATACAAACAGAAAAATGCTAGACCTGGTGAACAGTGGAATAGAGAGTCACAACCATTCAATCAATTCCCAGACGTGAGACAGTTACAGATCCCAAACCCTTGAATGACAGGAAGGCTGGTCCCTTTGGAGAAGGACCTTGATATATCATCAAAGGTTTATACTGTTAGCCTTTCTTAAAGCCTACCACAAAGGAAATTGTGCTCTTTCATAAGAGTGACAGTTCATTGAGGAAAAGGAAATAATCAAACTTTTAGGGGATTTCTGGAAACAGGCTCTGAGTTGACACTACTTTCAGGAGAGCCACAATGTTTGAAGGTCTGCAAGTCAGAGTGGGGGGAAATTGAATTCAACTCACCTATGGAGTTTTAGTTCAGATACTCCTGCCCTTGGGTCCAGTGGCCTCTTGAACCTATTCTCCTGTTATTTTCCCAGTTCCAGAATGCATCATTGAAATAGACTGGCAGAACCAACATGTCAGATCCCTGAAATATGAAATAAGATCTACTTTGGTAGGAAAGGCCAACTGGATATCATTAGCACTGCCATTGCTTAGGAAAATAGTAAACAAAAAACAGTACTGCATTCCTGGAATAGTGCCACCATCGAACACTAAAAAAATGCCAGGTGATCATTTGAACTACAGCCCTGCTTAACTCACCATTTTGGTCTGTAAAAGAAAATGTGTGGCTCCTGGAGAATGAAGGTGGATTACTGTCAAGTTAACCAGGTAGTGACTCCAATTGCAGCTGCTGTACCAGATGTGATTTCATTGCATGAGCAAATTAATATTTCTCCTGGTACTTGGTATGCAGCTATAGATTTGGCAGCTTGCCTTCAGCTGGTGGGGTCAATAATATACTTTCACAACTCTCTCCCAGGGGTATATCAGCTCTTCTGCCATGTGCTATAATTTAAACTGAAAGGACTGTGTTCATCTGTCACTTCTGGAAAATGTCATACTAGTCCATTATATTGATGACATTATGCTGATTGGGCTCACTAAGGAGGATGTACCAAAGACTCTAAATTCATTGGTAAATATCTGTATGTAAGAGGTTGGGAAATCAAGCTAATGAAGACTCAGGTCCCATTCACCTCAGTATAATTCCTGGAGGTCCAGTGCTGTGGGACATGTGGAGACATTTCTACTGAAGTGAAGAATAAGCTACTGCATCTGGCCCACCCAACAACTAAACTGGATTCACAATGCCTATTGGGCCTATTCAGAGTGAGCCTCCTCTTCTCTTATGTAGGCATTCTACTTGTAAGTGGACAGCAGCAGCAGCATGACCGCCCTATTTGGGATCTCCTTAAAGGACAATGATAAAGGGAAATCCTCCCAATGGACAGAATTTTGAACAGGGCACCAACCCATTCAGTTTACCTGGAAGGAGAAATGGTCAATTGTGCATGTTGATTGATGGGCTGTGGCTATGGGAACATCGTGGCAGTTATCTAACCTGGTTTCAGTTTGAGGATCGAGTATGTAGGCATGGAGTCTAGATGGTCAATCTGGAGATAGTAAATGATATTTCTGTGTGCAAATGGATTTCTTCTGAGAATTCTGGGAAATCTGATGTATTTCCCCCTTGGACATGAAGAATCACTACTCATTCCCTTGGAGACCTTCTACTGACAAGAAACAAGGCTGACTCCTGGAGAAACATTGGAGCTGAAGGGACATGGCTGCATGCTGATAGACCCTGAGCCCTGCACAGAGGAGGAGCCATGGGGAGACCCCTGTCAGCATAGAAATGATTCCGCCACCACTGGATACACAAGATTCTGCACCCACTGGCCTGTGGTATTCCTGGTGTCATTGCATGTGCTTTGTGAGTCTGAAGAAGACTTTATAAATTGCAACCAGACACATGGGCTAATATTGAACTTATAACCTTGGATTGGGCTGGGTTGGGATGTTTTCTTAATGTACATAAAGAAAATGTGCTCTTTTATATAAACCTGTCATACATATATGTGCTTATGAATTTGTTTCTCTATTCTACCCAGACTAACACAAACATATTTAGAAAATTTGTGACAAGGAGATGCGGGAAAAGGTTTGTAGATAAAACAAATTATAAAATATAAAATTTTATATTCAGCCTCAATTTTCCTACCTCAACTAGGTGCTAAATTTAGAGCTTACATGCTTGAAAAATACATATATACATTTACGAGAAATACTAAACCTATAACTAATACTTCACTAAATTATCAGAGATACAGTTTAGTTTTTAAATTTTCAAAGAATATACTATTTTCTTTTTGTTTGCTGTTGTTGTTGTTTTTCTTTCTTTCTTTGTCTTGTCCCATCTGTCAAGAGAAAGGAATTGCATCAACAATGTGAGCTAAAAGAGTCCTGTCAAATAAGAAAACACCACAGCCACTCTCTTATCACTTGATCAATGATAGATGGTGAGCACCACCATTCCAATCCACCATCAACTATGCTATTGAAATAGCTAATAGACAACTGCATAATCTCAGCCTCCATCACATCTAGTAGAGACAGGTGGTGAGCATATGAGAATACAACATACAATCAATGATTCATTATAAATAAAAGATCATGACATTGTCCCAGTGAAAAAAGTTTACACATAGGAGAAAGAGTGGGTCAAGGAAGGCACTAAAATACAAAGACGTCAATATTTTTCTTCAGGAAGAAAAGGTATTAGATCTACTTCATGAAGAACTCAAAAGAATTATATTGAGTCAGCTTCAACAAATTGAGGGAAAGATGGACAAGGCTTTCAGATAAATCAGGAAAAACTCAGAAAAATTCAAGAAAAAGTTGAGGGGAAAAAAGACAAAATAAATTAATAATTAGAAACCATACATGAATAGAAATGCAAAATATTAGCACAAAATTTGGAACCAAGCTCATCATGGTACTCAATTTTCAGTGAGAGCTTAGTTCATTTGGAAAATTTGCTGCAAAATTCCCCAATAAAATAGGCATTAGAAATAAGAGGTGTAATTTAAGCACTGAGATATGTCTGATGTGACATAATATTTAAATTCATCTCATGAGATTGTGAATCCTGGACAATTACTAAGAAATTCCAAAGTAGAATTTCTGCCTTTGAATGAAGATGTTGGTGAAGACTCTTGAATATAAGACTAGCAAAACATGGAGTATATCTTTGATGTAAGAAGCGCTTCCAGAATCCACGGAGACTGAGATTTCATTTCACGTAATTCTGACATGCTACTATGGCAGAGCAATATTCTTGTAAAGGATATAATGACTTTCTGAATAATATCAAGGAAAAAGAGGTATGTAATCAAGGAGATGAATTGGCACAGTAACTACAGCAATGGGCTTAGACATAAGAGCAATTGTGAGGATTCATACAAGGTCCAAGTCAGAACTTATTCACAGGTAACTAATGACAAGGATATTCTTATGTATAGCTAACGGGACATTAAAATATTGATTCCATATTTTTTTATGGAGTCATCAGATTGATTGCTAAAGTCGAGGAGAATTGAAACATGTTCTGGAGATGATAAAGGATTTCAACTTCCAGGATGGATTAACAATTCAGTGTAAAGAAAACCCAAACACTCATAGCTGACCAAGATGAACAATAGGATAAATGGAGAGTTCAAAGATTTCATTTTGAGTCGATTCACATCCAATGTTCATGGACAGAATAGTTAGGAAATCAAAAGACATGTTGCATTAAGCACACCAGCATGCGTGACCTGAAGATATCAATGGAAGCACTTAGCAGGCATCAAGGAAAAGGTCATATCTTTGCATGTCCACCTTCCTGATATGATCACTGAAGACAAAGTTGTGCATAAGCAATTGTGGTGGAGAAAGTTGATGGTGCCTTGCCACTTATATTGCTTTTTTTTTTTTTTTTTTGCTTAAACTTGGTTGCTGTTGTCATTTACTGTAGAGTAAATCTCGACTCGTGACCCCTTAAGACAAAAACCTCTCCTTATAGGCTTTTCTTGCCTTTAATCTTTGTGGGTGCAGGCAATCCTCAGCGGGGCGGCTGGTAAGTTCAAATCAGTTAAAAGCACAATGCTTTATTGTTGTGCCCAAGTCTAGCATATCATTAATAACTTCTGTTTTACTAAGTATTGTGCTTGTCTAGGTAATCTAGAGAAGCAAATCCATAGACACCCATATGTGGATAAGAAAGAGGTTTATCTATCTGATATGATCACTGAAGATAAAAGTGTGCATAAGCAAATTTGATGAAGAAAGCTGATGGTGGCCTGCTATCAAAAGATATAGTACCTTGGAGTTTAAAGGCTTGAGGGTAAATAAGTGACCATCTAGCTCAGAAGCAACAAAGCCCACATAGAAAAAGCACACCAGTCTATAGGATCACAAGACGTCAAAGAGATCAGGTATCAGGCATCAAGTAACTAAAATTTCTATCATTCTAAATGAGGGGGAGCACAGATTGGGAACCACTATCCATCTACAAGAAAAGAGACATCCCTTATAAATGGGCAGTGCGGAGGAGACTAGCCAGTCAGGATACAGTGTAGCAATGAAGAAATATGCATCTTTTCTCTACTTCTAAAATGCTTCCTCACTCCCCCTATCATGATCTGAATTCTACCTTATAAATCAGGCTATGCCAGGAGATGTATGCTGGTACAGATGGGAACCAGAAATATGAGGAATCTAGAATAGATGATTTCTTTAGGACCAGTGTGGAGAGTGGTGACATCGGGAGGATGGAGAGAGGGTGGAGTAGAAAGGGGAAAATGACTATAAGATACATATAGCCTCCTCCCTGGGGTATGGACAATGGGAAATTTGACAATGGAAGACATTGGACAGTGATTGACAAGACAAAATTATAGTATTTTGTAAATTACCAAGGCTTCATAAGGTGGGGGAAGCATGGAGTGATGGAAAAAGGAGAAGTCAATACCAGAGGCTTAAGTGAAAAGAATCATGATGGCATCAAAGCTACAAATATGCTTTGCATACAATGGATGTATGGGTGGATTTTGATAAGATTTGCATGAATCTCCAATAAAATGATTTTAAAATTATAATTAAAATGTGTGCTAGATTTGCAGTACATAGAAATCCTGTCACATATTTTTTAATATACTTGCTGATCAGTGTATAAGACAATTGAAGCTGAGGAAATGTAAAGGCAGTATTTAAGTCAGAGAATGGACACTTAAGGTCTGTGAGCAAAATCTAGTCTCCCAGCTGTTTGCTTTTAATAGATTGTTATTGGAACACACCTACTGTTATTTGTTTACATACTGTCCATATGTTCTGCAGTCTTAGGAGAGTCTTGAGTCACTAGGTTTACATAATCACAATTATTTATTACCTGACTCTGTGTAGAAAAAGTTTCAAATCACTGTCAATGAATAATCAATGCAGACTATCATGCCAGAGATAAAGAATAATTTAGATGAATATTAGTAATTAGATTTGCAGGGCATCAATGTTTTGGTAAAATACTGGCATTTAAGACGAAACTATTTGGAAGAACATTAGATTATCATAGAATGAGACCAAAGTATGGTAATTCATTTGTTGCATGATCCATGTTGTTATTGTTTTGGGTAAGGAGCCAACCAGTCAGCTCAGTACTGATCCAAACTGACCCAATGCCCAACAGAATGAGACATGGCACCGTCCTGTGCCATTCTTAAATTAACTGTTCCTATGGCTGAGCCCATTGTTGTAGTCACAGTGTTAATCCATTTTTTTCAAAACCATCCTCTTTACCAAACATGCTATACATCTCCAGAGACAATTCTATATTGGAAGTTTAAACCATGATAAGCTGACTAAAAGTCTCCATTTCAGGAACAGGATCTCAGTAATCAGCCAAGAGATGGTAATTATCACATGAATATGAGACAAGTTTATTTCTATCACTCCAGTATTTAGTCAATGTTATTCTATATAGCAACACATAAAGACTAATATTTTGTCATGGATGTTGGCATGGCAGCTGTAAGTGCTGTCTCTCTTCCTTTGCAGAAGTTATATCTTCCTGCAAATCCATGAAAAAGTGCAATTCACTGGAAGGAAATAGTCATTTATCAGCTGTATTATGTAGACTCCATTTGGCTTCTGTTATGGTTTTGATAATAATGTGGAGCTATATTTTTCTTTTCAATCTGTCATTAGTTTTCTCTAAATCACATAGATTGACTTCCTTAATCACTGATACTTTATACAATACATTTCTATATTTCAAAATATATCACTATACAGAAAAAGAGTGAATGCATTGCCTTAAAGTGCATGCATGCCCAATAACTTAGAAGCGACTAGTGTTCTGGAAAGTCACACTCAGTAAGGCCGTTGAGCGACAATATCTTGTAAATTAAAGTTCCATTCACATGGGCTCATTTCATTTGTTGACAGGATGCAGGCTCTGGCAAACTAGATCTAAAAAAGAGGGACAGAGAGCTCTCAATAGTGTTCCAAATAGTTTCCTTGAAAATGCTTTATCTGGAAATTACACTTCCCAAGGGAAAATGCTTCCATCTGGAGACTCGTCTAGGGGCTCATTGAACTAGAAACAGAGGCCAGATTGTTGGTCATTTTTCATTCCCTTCTCTTTGTTTGTCTCTCTCTCTCTGTCTTTCTCTGTCTCTAAGACAGGAAACTTTCTCCAAAAAGATGTGGCAGAGTTGGAATGAAGACACTTTTGACAAATGCAATCGATTTTAACTTTAGAAAATCTATAATTATGTGTATAATAAGAATAAAGATAATAATATGTCAAACTTCAGAAGATACTCTGGATATTTCATACTGCTTTTCAGTATATTATACATATTGATTTTCTGGTAGGAAAAGTTAATGAAAAACTAAGTCAGTCTTTACAAGAAGAACCAAAGAAGCTTCAGATTTCTTCAAAGTGAAGTCTCAATGATATTATTATTGCATTTGAAAGCAGATAGTGGCTGAATCCCGGTTGCGTAGTGGTTGCATGGGACTGCGGCCCACTGGGTTGGAGGTTCAAATGCAGCAGCAGGGCTTGGCTTCCTACTACCACCACCAGAGGGCAGTGATGCCCCAAAAACAAAGCAAAACAAAACAAAAAACAAGCAGCTAGCTAATGATGAAATGAGAAACACTGGAAAAGTGGAACAGATAGTGAAAGAAGCAATAATAAAATACAACTTGATTACTAGATGATAAATTATGTATAGTCACTTAAGAAAGTACACTTCATTTAAAGTTGAAGAACAAGGATGTCACTTTGAAAACTAAGATGCACTTTGTCCAAAGAATGATATCTGCATTCACCAAATATGCCTATGTAATGTATCATTTGATTTCTTGACTGCTGCTACCATAAGCATTGATCCAAGTTCTCATTATTAATCGATGTCTGCAGCTGTTTCTTCTTGTGTGGTCTATGCCCCATCAGCAGAAGAGGAAGGGTCGGACACATTCTTATGCACTTGCCTGCTTCACTGAGCCTTCTCACTTCTAACTCCATCTCGTAAAACAGGGTACATGAACTCATTATTGCTCTTAATGCCTGTGTAGTAACAGATTGCCTTTTCACACCATATTTTGCTTATCTATCTCGCCATTGGTTGGATATTCAGTTGCTTCCATTCATTTGTTGTAGTGAATGATCATGATTTTTCCATCAAGATAATCCTGAATCCCAATGCTGTAAGAAACATCTAAAACCTAACAAGTTCTGATGTTCTAACAATATTATATTTGGATCATATTTTTGTAACAGCTGTGTCAATATCTCACATGGATAGCTATCCTCATTTAACCCACCCTCAATTTTTCCAAGTACGAAATCCTTCTCCAATGGCCATTCCACCTTATGACTTCTCCTAAACACAACCTCCTTCTCCTTGCGGCGGATTTACCCAGTGCAATGTGCCACTTGTTATCCCGATGACGGCTTGATTGGACATTTGTGGATTTAAATGCAATAAATCTTGACAGCTCAATTGTGTGTGTGCCTCTGTGTGTATGATTGTGATGATACTGTAGATCCTGATGTCAGGATTATTTTTCTTTAATTTGAGGTGTAATACATATGGAAATCTATAGATGCTTACCTTCATCAATATGCATTCCAAGTCCTATTGCCAATTGTAAAAGAGATCAATTTCTATCTGAAGCAATCCTCTTCATCATATGACCCAGAACCTCAAATTATTTGCTCTATATACTCATTGAGAATTTGTATGAAGAAATGGCATTTTTTTTTCAAAGAGGTGTCATGTCATTCACCATGTCAGTTGCACCAAGTTTTGGAAATAAAATATAGAGAATATTTGTCTATTTTAGAAAGGCTTTATTGTGTTTTTTAAAAAAAACTGACTGATATCAAGAAAGTTGTGATGAATTGTGAACCTATAGGACAGGGCATAAGAGTCCTTGTGGGTTTCCAATACTGTATGTCTTTAGGGAAGAAGAAATGTCATCTTTCTTCCATGGGGTAACTAATGGGATTTGTGACATGGAAATAGTAGCCTCATATGTAACCCACTCATCCACCAGCTAGAAAAAATAGATATTTATTTGTTTGTTTTGTTTTCCATATGTTATTGCTGTCGTTGTTAGTTAGTTTTGACTTATGGTGGCCCTGTGTAAAACAGGAAAAGACTGGGAGTTCATGCCCTTTCCTCACAATCATTGGTCTATTTGAACATGTTATTGCTACAGTTGTGTCAATCCTTCTCTTGGAAGGTCTCCTTTCCTGCTTACTATCTCTTTGCCCAGCATGCTGTTTGTCTCCATGTATCAGTTCCTTCTAACAATAAACCCAACATACAGAAGAAGTCTCAGCATCCTCCCTGATAGGAAGCATTGGGGTTGTCCTCCTTCCAAGACTGATTTTGTGAGTTTTCTCGCCTGTTGCTGTCCCATGCCATTGAGTCAGCCACCCATAACGACCCTACTCACAGCAGAAGGAAACACTGCATGACCCTTTGCTGTTCTCACAATTTTCCATATGACTGAGTCCATTGATGCAGCATCAGACCATCTCCTTGAGGGTCTTTCCCTCCAGTTGCAACCCCTCCACTTTCACAAAATGTCTACTGCTCCAGACACAGGACTCTCCTGACAATATATTCAATGTATGTAAAACAAAGTCTTGACACTTGACTTTCAGGAGCACTCTGCCCTTACTACTTCCAATATGTCTGTTTGTCCCTTTAGCAGTATTTAGCAGTATTTTCAATATCATTCTCCAATACCACTATTGAAATACACAGATTGTACTATGTTCTTCCTTATTCAGTGTTCATCATTTACATACATGTGAAGCAATGGAGAATACCATGACTTAGTACAGGTACCACCGAGTCTTCAAATAAGCATCGTTGTTTTGCAATATTCTAAAAATGTTTTGTGCAACAATCTACCAAAGGAAAATTGATCTTTGATCACATGACTGATGGTTCCATCAGCACTGATTGTGGATCCAAGAAAGACAAAATTCTTTAAATTTTCTCTCTTTATCATGATGTTATTCATTGGATTTTGGTCTTTATTACATTGAGCTCTAATCCACATTGAGGGTTCCAATCTTAGATGTTTATCAGCAATTGCCTCAATTACTCTTCACTTCCAGCAAACAAAATTGCACCATATGCACACCACAGGTGGTTAGTAATCCTTCTGTTAATATTACTGATGTGGCATGCTTCTCCACAGCATCCAGTTCTGATTATTTGCTCAGCATGTAGATTGGAAATGGATGGTGAGCAAATACATCCCTGATGCACACCTTTCCTGATTTTAACCCAGGCAGTATCTTTTATCAATTGCTTGCTCTTATGAACTCTCCAATACCAATTTCAACCACTTTGACACTACCAACTTTCTTCTTGCAATTATAATTTATTATCAAATAATCTTGATTAAATGCTTACTCCATCATATACTGAGTTTTTTGGTAGAATTTTTATACTCATCCGTCCCTGAATTTGTATTTTGTACATAAATTAGCATAATAATTTAGAAATTAATATCATGCAAAATTATATCATAGCATCCCTAGTTGTATTGTAGGTTCATTCTAATATTAGCAACTCAACTTTGATCACTATATTAGGCTGCATTCACTGCTGCTATTCGTAAGGTTTTCAGTGGCAATTTTTAATAAGATGAGTGAACCTTCCTCTTTTCCCAGTCTCTTTTCATTTATAAGCTTCAGGAGAACCTGTCCAATATATATTTCCTTGCTTATTCGAAATACCAGTGCCACTACTTCCAAAATAACAGAAACAAGCAAACTATATCACAATATGACAAGCTAAGAGAAGTGTAGTTGACATGAGATTTTATCCAACTCAATTTCTTATATGCATCACTTTATATCAAGAGAAATGGATGTTTGGCATATAATAGATAATTTTTGTTTATGGATGTTTCCATTGAAGTTCCATTAATTTGAACCATGAATATCACACACTTAGTGATCATACCTTTTGATGAATATTTTATTAATGGTAGAAGAAATGATCACAGGCATCTTAAAATAACAAAAACAAAATCAAGCATGTGTATGTAACATTCAACTACAGACTAGTCTATATATTCAAGAACAAATGCACAATTATGAAATAAAAGGTAGAGTGATTAATGAATTATTACTAAATGAAAGCATTGTTAGTTGCTCTCAAGTTGTTTCTGGCCCATAGCAACCTTATGTACCTGACAAACAGAAATGCAGCCTGGTCCTGCACCGTCTTCACACTTTTTCCTGTGCTTGTTGCAGCCACTGTGTTAGTCCAGCCGTAGAGAGAGGGCTTTTCTCTGTTTTCCTGACCCTCTGCTAACCATTGAAGACATTTAGGGAGAATATTTTTGAGCAGGGTGATGCATCTGAGTAGATGGAGGATATAAAATAATGTCTATGTATCACACCATCCAATAATTTGTCTTATTTTGAAAATTATTAAATAAATCACAATTTATTTCATAATTATGACTCAGCTTCAGCATTTTCAGTGTGTTTATAATTAGACATCAAATAGCAAATTTCTGGATATCCTCCATTTAAATGACAAGTGAGTCAACATGAGAGTAGGAAGCATTGTCAATGAGATGAACTATGATAAATATTTCAGTGTGGCAAATATTTTAAATAAAAACTCTTATAATTATCTTATTACCTATAATAAATAGCATAATTCCATCCAACCTAAATCTACAGTGATTTATATATTATCATTCTCTTGGTTCCATTGTTCAGATATGTGTAAATTGTTACAAACATGGCTTATGATTTATGGTTTCTTTCCAAGCTTTTTTGCAAAATATTATGTATTGCAATGTGTACAGCATTATGTTGATATAACAATTTTGAGATATATGTGATATATATAGTATAACTAGCAATTGTGTGTAAGTCATCTATCTAAAAAATAGCACTAGATGCAGCATGATTATAAATGATCATATAAAACAAATGCTAAAATTAACCTTTCTATATTTTCTACATTATTTTGGTAATACAGATGGAGCAATAAGATGTATTTATTACTGTTTTTATTGCATTCATGTCAGTGTATTTTTCATTTACTTTAATTAGTTTAATTAAATTGCTTTGCACAAATTTCTGAGAGTGAGACATAATATGAATATATTGAAGTATGATTCTACTAATATCTTCCAGATAATCAAGGTGAAACAAAAACAACATAAGAAATTAGCATAATATTTATCCACAAAAAATACAGCTATAACTACTTAAGATAAAACGTGTAATTAATATGCAAATTAATTAACTCTGATTTGTTGACTTTATATGTTAGGACCCTAGAATTGTCTTTTACTTCACTCAGAAGAAATTGACCAGATAACATAAAGACTTTGTTTTTTGTTTGCTTTTCAATCATTTACCCTGGGTTTGATTTAAAAATGTCAATTGGCATCTTGCATTATGTGCATAAGGTTTTGCATAGTACAATAATTTTAAAATTTAGGACATACCTTTTATCTTTCAATTGTTATACACAACCAAGAGAATGTAGCTAAAATAAAAGTCCAGAATATTCCCGTGTTAGCAGATTTCAGTGATGCTTTCAAAAATACGTTTTTGAAACATATTTTATTTTATTTTATTTTGACTTTTAAACCGTATAAGTATAAAATATCTTATACCTGTTTAAAATTTTAATAAATTAGTCTGTTTAAAATTCCTATATGCTTTAAAATTGAATTGTCTTGTAATTAAACTAAATATTGCTAAATTATTTGCAATATGAAGGTAAGTCTGTAGTTAAATTTCAATAAATACTTTTATCAGGCATAGACGGATGCTAGCAACCTACTCTAAATAAAAGTAGCTAAATCCACAACAACTTCTCAAGCTTCTTTTGGTTGGAATGGTGATTCCTTCACTTCTTTTGTTTCATTAGAGCAAATGGACCCATATAATAGAGGATTGCCTTTGTGAAGAGGTGTCTGAGAGCTTCACGTAACAATCCTTGTGGTGGGGGTCTTGTGGGGGACTTAGAGGTCTCATGAATTGACATCTCCTCCTTCAGGAGGTTTCTTGTTGATGTTATTAGGTGCCATATGAGTGGCTTCAATCTATAACCATTTTGGTTATAACTAAATAAAATGCTAAGTCCAGAACTCTCTTCAGAATCATTGCCATATTTTAATCCATTATGTCACATCATCTCACGTAGAATCTCCCTATGTTTTATTGAATAGTAGGATGGTATCTTTTAGGGATTGATTTTTCCAGATGGAGTGTCAAAAAGAAATGAGTCAAAGACTTATCATCCTTGCTTGAAATGAACATTTTGGTTATATTTCTTTGGAGGTTGTTTTGGTCTTCATATGGCAGTCCATGGGAAAGCCTTCTTCTTTAGCAGCGCAATAGAAATGCATCCATTATTCTTTAGTTTTTCTTTCTCACCGTACTTCTTTTCCAGGGCTTTGGTCTCTGGCATGCTAGTCACCAAAATCAGTCCTTTGTACATTGACACTTCCAAGAGGACTGTACAGCAAATTCCTCTAGTGTGATATCTGGTTGCCTCATTGACTGCCATTTTAATGGACATTGATTATTGACTCAGGTAGGCTAGATGTCTTTTTTTGTTATTTTAGTATCACAATTTTCTTAAAATAAAGTTTGTGAAATCTGCATAGCATTGCTTCCACATATTCTCTGAGGAAATCAACTCATAAATTCAGATTCATTGTCAGAATAAGAATGTTCAACTTTTCAGGAAATGATCTCCTACATAAAATTATAAGAACTTATGTTGGCAGGGGAAGAGGAAATGCTGTGCGGTCATTTTTATAATCATACCCCACTGTAGAGCTTCCATTAAAGCTCCCAAAACCCTAAAAATAAAAGAAATTTTGGAATCTAGGGTATATTTTATTAATTGATCTTAATTTCATTGAGACTTACATATAGTTTCAGAAATCCACTAGCCATCAATATCCCTTAACCTTAATCTTTATGGTGAAAGGATAAAACTATCTTCATACCAATTCAATCTGTACCTTGTACAAATAATCAGAAAAGATGGATCTTATGAAGATGAATGTGCCGACAAGATTAGGGGAAAGTTTCTTAGCAATCTACAATGTGCGCTTGACACAATCTCACATGCTAATTGTCAGGAGACTTGAAGCACTCACTTGCTTATAAAGGTGAAGTATTGCAGCCTTCAATATGGGTTACAATTCAGTGTGTAGAAAAAAATCTCAAAACTGAGCAAATTGGTTGTATCATAATAAATGAAAAAAAAGTTGAAGCTGTTAAAGGTGCTTTTTTTTTTTTTTTTGGTCTGGATCCACAATTAATGCTCAAGGAACAGACAGTCAAGAGCTCAAACATCATACTGCATTCAGTTATTAGTGTGTTCATATTAAAATTAATATTAAAAATATTATTCAGAAGAGCACTTGGTTTAATATGCCTACAATGACACCATAAAGTAGAATGTCTAAAGTAGAATGTCTTTTGATTCATTTTCAAAGAGGACATTATTGTCTATCTTGAAGTACAATGCTGTCTGTGGCAGGATTATCATTTTCTGCATTGAATAAAATCTAATAAATACAATCATCAATCAAATGTATGCACCAATCTGGAAACTGCTGAAGAAAAAAACTGAAAATCCTACTAAAATCTTCAGTTAGAAATTGATCAAACATACAATGAAGATGCATTGGTATTTATTGTATACTGGAATGAACTATATAGAAACAAAAATGAAGTATAGGTCACACAATAGAATTTTTCATGTCCAGTGATTTATTCATAAAAAATTCCAAATAATTTTTACCAAAAACACAAATGGTGACAACACTCCTGCATATCTCCAGATGGAGGAAATAAAAATCAAACTGACTACATCTTTGGGAAGAGATGATGGAGAAGCTCAATATCAACAGTGAAAATTTGCCAAAGGACTTACTGAGAAACATACCAGAAAATACTCATGTCAGTTGAGGTTCAAGTTGAAGAAAATTAAAGCAAGACCACAAGGACCAACATAAGACCTTGAGTCTTTTCCATCTATATTTCAAGGTCATTTGAAGTAGATATTTGCTGAATTACACACTGATAGAAAAGCTGATAGACTATGGGAAGCTATCAAAAATATCATATAAAAATAAAGCAAAAGGTTATCAAAAAGACAGGAAAGAAAGAAAAGATCAAAATGGCTATTAGGAGAGACTCTGAGATATATTATTAATCATAGAGTAGCCAATACAAATGGAAGAAATGAATAAATCAAAGGCCTTACTAAAACGTTCTAAGGGCAGCTTAAGAAGACATAGGAAATATTTTAATGAATTGTAAAAAGAACTAGAATTTGAAAAGCAAGGTGATATAACACACTCAGCATGTGGTAAACAGAAAGAACAAAAAATTATGCCTCCAGTTTCAATATTGGACAACATATTTAATGATGGAAAAACTATGAAAAGAAAGTAACACTAATACAGACACTTTACCAAAAATATTTTGTTGACATTCAATCATTTGAAGAGGTAGATTATGAACAAGAACCTGTGGCATTGAAGAAGAAATTCAAACTCCACTGGACGCATTTGCCAAAACCAAAATGCCAGAAATTTATAGAATACCAACTGAAATTTTTTTCAATCATTTTATTAGGGACTCATACATCGTTTTTCACAATATATAAATAAGCATACTCATCAAGCATACATGTCCACTTCTATTATTGTTCTCCAATCGTCCACCTTTTTCCCTTTAGCCCCTAGTATCGACTTTTCCATTCCTTCCCCTCTTCCCCTGGTCTCTCCTCCCCTCCAACCCTCAATAGTTTATACATTGTTATTGTTTTGTCATATCGTACACTGCCCGACCTCTCCCCCAACCCACTCCTTTGATGCCCATCCTTCAAATAAGAACTTGTGTATATATCCTTGCTGTTGGTTCCATCTCTCTACCCCCCCTTCCCTCCACCCTTCCAGTATCTCCATTCTAACCATTGTCCCGAAGGAGCCCATCCATCCTGGTTTCCCCATATCTCCAGCTC